>NQII01006218.1:0-17118 GCA_002778355.1 Clitarchus hookeri | reverse complement strand
GGGGGGGGGGGTTGTCAGGCGCCATCGAGGAGCGAGGCCGTCCCCTCCACGTGGAAACACGCGAGAATTTAGTTGGAAACTTATACGTCAATATTTGTTAAGGGCTCTGCCAGCCAGACCTGCAGCCACGGAGTTTCAATGGACAATCGATGTTAAAGATATTCCTCTTCTATATGCATCAGTTTTAGAGATAACAGTTTCAAACAAGTATTCAACGCATCTCTCTCACAGACAACTACCACGTTAAGAATATTTAAAAAATGTACCTTAATTTATATATTGTTTTTGTTAAATGTAAACATTAACATCAAATTTTGAGAAATGGAAAATATTCAACACAAAACTGGTTAAGATTTCTTAACGTGCCAGTTTTCCTCATTGTATGTGACGTAAAATACTTTTTGTTTCAATAAACCTTCTTTAAAACTGATGAATAGAGAAGAAATTTTTCTAACATTGACTCAGTTTGTATGCTCCGTGGTTGCAGACTCGAGGCTCGGCAGGCAGAGGTCATTGTGTCCATAACGCACTGGGAAGTTATATTTGACAGGTGTTGTACACTGCAAGGTCCAGTGCCCGGCCATCTTCCCTGCGGTATGCAGTTTGTAAACTCCGTGGTTGCAGGCTCGAGGCTCGGCAGGCAGAGGCCACTGTGTCCATAACGCACTGGGAAGTTATATTTGACAGGTGTTGTACACTGCAAGGTCCAGTGCCCGGCCATCTTCCCTGCGGTAACCAGTTTATAAACTGTGCTCTTCTTATACGTTGTGAGTAGTTCTTATGACCTACTTTAGCCGAACACAAAGCCCACAGGTCATAGTTGTGTACAGTACGCATCAAAACATTTCTTATTTGCCACATCTGAAACTAAACGGGCGTATAAAGTTTTTATGTAATGACACATCATTTTGGAAATAACAAACTTTCCGTGGATGTCAGGTAACTTTAAATGAGTTAACGGAACTTTTTATATATTTTGGACCATTGTCACAATACATTATTATAGTGTTTAAATCTCGTTATTAAGTAACAAGAAGTTATTTATAACTAATAAACCTACTTTCCTCTACATAATTGCAAATAAATTTTAGTGAGTGCTCTTGAAAGCTTCGATGGTAGGTGATCGTTGACGTCTCATTGACTGCAATGTTATTAGATATGAAACCATAAACATGTGAAACAGTACAAAGACAATTAAAGCACACGAGTGACTTACCCGGGGTTCGAATTCAGAAAAACTCATAAAATTAAGCTAGCTTGCAATCAACTGCACCCCATTCAGAAAATAAGTGACTGACATACTTAAAACATAAATATTTATATAGCCTACCACAGTACAACTTTTTCGCCAAACTGAAAAGAAATCAATTGATTGATTCCCGAGATACAGCATGAAAACTTTATTATTTCATTTGATGCTATCTTACAAAATAACGGATAAATGAGGCTTTTCATAGATTATTTTGATGAATACAACTGATACTGTTAGCATACAAAGTTAAGTAGAAATTTATTTTGCAGTTTCATAGATACAAAATCCAGAGATAAAAATTTTGATATGGCCGTCATTTTGAAAATATGTATGTCTGACCCTCTCGAAATATATCAGTTTACAAAGCCTGCCGTTGTGCTAATTGTTAGCCAAATTTGGTAGAAATCTGTTATTTTTTCGGAGTTCGCATAGTTTTATTTCGTCAAGTGAAACTATTTAAAAAAAATGGCGTACAAAATAGATTTTGTGAACAGATTTGATTGTTGTAATATATACAGCTATCATACTAAGTTTCATTAGAATTAATTACAGGGTTTCGACGATATAACATACAAAACTAAAATAGTTATATGGCTGCCATTTTGAAATAGGTGTCTGACATACCTAAAACATTTAAGTAATATTACCTACCGCAGTACTACTTGTTCGCCATATTTGGAAGGAATCGGGCAATTGTTTCCCGATATATGACATAAAAACTTTATTTATTCGTGTGGCACTATCTTACAAAATGGAGGACAAAAGAGGCTCCATGCAAACACATTTGATGTTTGTTATATATACTCCCAGCATACAAAGTTAAGTTGGAATTAATTATATGTTTTTGAAGGTATAGAATACTATGCTAAAATAGCTATATGCCCACAATTAAAAAAACTGTCTGACATACTTGAAATGTGTTTATACATATAAACTGCGGCAGTACTACTTGATTGCCAAATTGATAGGAATATGCCAACTGCCATCTGTGGGATAGTGCGACATTGACTATCATGGGCATGCTCGCGAGTGTGCGGTATCGATGGTGATTTATCCAGCGGCTGTTCGTTTAGCTCGAGGATTCGTCTAGCAATAGCTTGTAAAACAGCATCGGCCATGCGCCATATGGAAAATTGCTAATACCCGAAAATATTAATGAATGTGATAAATTATCTGCATATATATAAATGAATATATTCGTGTATCACATGTTAGTTCTTTATAAACCAGTAAATCAGAAAAATCTTGGCAGGAGTCAGTCTGCAAGAGTTAATGTGCAGGAGTCAGTAGGAAGGAGTCAGTCTGCAGGAGTCAATCTGCAGGAGTCAGTAGGAAAGAGTCAGTCTGCAGGAGTTAGTAGGCAGGAGTCAGTAGGAAGGAGTCAGTCTGCAGGAGTCAGTAGGAAGGAGTCAGTAGGAAAGAGTCAGTCTGCAGGAGTTAGTAGGAAGGAGTCAGTAGGAAAGAGTCAGTCTGCAGGAGTTAGTAGGCAGGAGTCAGTAGGAAGGAGTCAGTCTGCAGGAGTCAATCTGCAGGAGTCAGTAGGCATGAGTCAATAAGAAGGAGTCAGTCTGCAGGAGTCAATCTGCAGGAGTCAGTAGGAAGGAGTCAGTAGGAAAGACTCAGTCTGTAGGAGTCAGTAGGAAGGAGTCAGTCTGCAGGAGTCAATCTGCAGGAGTAATGTGTATGAATTCATCTATGATTGAAGACGATGCAAACCACTGACGATGTGAAATCGTGTATATCATATACGACTACATGCATACCTTCATCGACTGCCCACAAATTACATGGAAAACAATGCTGTTACTGTGCCATGTCCTTCAGTAAAAGTTAGAATGCGCGGCGAATTGAGAAGAGTGACTGTTTGAAGAACCCATCTCGTGTGATTTTTAGCCGCAAAAACTGTCCTAGGCAGTTCAATCGACGTGATAACTTAAATAAACACATCAAGGTATGTAAATTAAGTACTCCATCTTCTACCGAGAAAAGGCATGTGACGACATTGCTTCCTACTGTTGACAATTCGCTGCATAATCTGTTCACAGAAGTCGAGGGAACTGTGGCCAATACAAGCAACCTACATTGTGCCATACAATCGGATCGTATGAAATATACACTTTCTAAACTGGCACATGAACTTAAAGGAAAGTATACTCGTTAATGTTTGTGCTGACGAAGAAGAGGGTAATGCCTCTGCTAAAAAAGAAGTGCAGTAGATGCCATAATGAAGACAGTGTTGACGGCGAAACAGTGGCGATTTTTTCGACGTCCTCACACATCTCCCCACCGGCTTTACTGAATAAAGTGATGTCAATAATGCAGAAGATGACAAGAACGCCGACTACATATTTCCTGAAGACCCAGAAGAACTTGTTGATGGACTCAGACATTTGATTGGCTTGCACAGTACGGATATATCTTCAATCATCGGTGAACTTAAGGTCAGGGGCTACATAGAATGAAACCATTGTGTACTATCCATAATCTACAAAAATCAGAGAACTGCAAAGATTGAATGTATGGAAAAAGTAGGATAATAATGTGATGTGCTATCATATGTGAACTTTTAAATTCTTGAACCTTACCCTACTGCTTTTCTGAAAAATTTATTATTTCGGTAGTGTATAAAATCTAATGCAAATGTCTGTTTTAAGAAAAATTGTGTGAGAAAATGCTTAAAGGGGAATAAGGTCCAATCTGAATTATTATGTCTTTCTCGGACTGTTTAAGTCAGCTGAGTTGTGTTTGACAAACAAACGAACTAAGAAAGGAATATTTTTGGGTATCATTTTTTTAGGAATGAGGAATGCTTTTGAGGAATGCTTTAGAGGAATATTTTTGAGAAATGAAAGGGCAGAAATCTGGGAGCGACCCTGCCGGGAATCGAACCTGTCCCGTCGTGTTGGGTCGAAGAGGCTGAGTGAAGAATGGGCTGGTGTTGAGGTGGACCTCCTGTGTGGAAATGTGTGTACCAAAGAAAGGATGCTGTGCGCGTACTCGCGATGGGAAACGAGAGCTCTAGTCGCTGCGGTAACTCTCTTATGCGACGCCGTGGAAGAAGAGGTCATCGTTGCAAAATGAGACTGGGTTGCTGTTTTCTATGGGGAGCCTGTACGGTTGTGTTTAAGTAATTTCGCAGATTGCAGGAGGCCTTCTGACCTCAGCAATATCTCCTGCAGCCTTATATTTTTTTTAAATTTAGTATGGTTAATAAGCCTCATGTGCGTAAACAAGTGAATGTTTAATAAGTTTTCGCGAATTGATTGCTTATNAATTTAGTATGGTTAATAAGCCTCATGTGCGTAAACAAGTGAATGTTTAATAAGTTTTCGCGAATTGATTGCTTATGTGTTTGCATAATACGAGATTTTCTATCTTCGTGGCATCACGAGGGGCTCGTAGAGCACAAGTACGTTAGCAAGCATCAGAACTCTTCCTGGGCATTATGGTCCACGTGCTTCCAACAGCATTTTTACTTGTAGCTATTATCAGCTCAATCCTCTCGCCTCTGGACTTTCGAAAATTTTTCCGTCGAATGTCTATGATACACTAGTATTTCTGCAGGTTCATAATTGACTGGAGACTATTTTAAAATCGGTATTCAGCTTTGATATTACGTTGCGTACTATGTCATTCTAAAAATAATAATATTAGGGGACTGGGAATTTTTTTTTTNATTCAGCTTTGATATTACGTTGCGTACTATGTCATTCTAAAAATAATAATATTAGGGGACTGGGAATTTTTTTTTTCAATGCTGAGGTCGTTTGTGTGTAAACATAGACGTTTCCTCTGCATGATTTATGCAACTTAAAATACTAGGCACTTTCACCTCTGATTATCGCGTCGATTCGGGAATATAAATATGTAGCACTGTTCGGGTAGAAGCGTATTNAATATGTAGCACTGTTCGGGTAGAAGCGTATTATCATAAGTTCGTTAATGGGCAATTCTTTTTCCTATTTCTGTAATGAGTGGCCTATTTTCCCTTACCTTAACAGGGTTTCGTGCAAGTATACATATATATATATATCTCTTCGGCGCCAAAATGCTTTAAGTTTTCCCGACGCATAAAAGGGTTAAATTATTTATTAATGAAAGAATGTCTACAATCGTATTTGTGGAAGCGTGCTGATCAAATATTCTGTTAGATTTTTTTTTCCCAAATGTTTTAACACTAATTGAACCCTATGTATGTGGGCGTGGAAACATTTCTAGTATATGTAGTAGCAGATGAAATGACTTTTTCGCTGGGTTACGAGGAGAATAATAATGGCCCGAATCGGTGTATATTCCTAGAGTTATCAGACTGGCCAACAACGAATCGGGTGCAAAATGGTAGCTTTAAATACCTTTAAAATGCAAAATGGTTTCTCGGTACGCCTGAAAAAAGCAAGGAATTGCTAATACCAAATAAATATTTAAGCTCACTATAGCGATTTTTCAAGTTAATACGTACACATTTACCTGTATTACGTGTTGCAATTTAATATTAATGCCACCTGTGTGTTGAAAATAGAATCCANATCCAATATGTATCTCTCCTGGTGTTGACTTGTTTGTATATGTACATATATCATTTGAGAGCAGCGCGGCTTGACGTGTGTGCGAGCTCAGATTACGACTGCTGGTGTCTCTCGTTTACTTCTGTAATGGGACTCGTATCCACTTCTTTAAGTACGCTTTTGTCTGAATAGGGATATTTNGGTGTCTCTCGTTTACTTCTGTAATGGGACTCGTATCCACTTCTTTAAGTACGCTTTTGTCTGAATAGGGATATTTCGGGCTCTTTGTGTGTGCGTGTTTGTGTGTGTGTTTGACGTATAAGCAAATTAAAATGTACAATTTTTTTTTCTCATTTATTAGTTTCACAGTACAGTATTACAAATTATCTTTATTTTCACAGGAATTAATACAAAATTTCACATTTGATTTCTTATACAAAAAAAACAAAGCATTTAATAACAACAAAGTGGAACATAGAATTAATTTTCTAGCATTCGAAAGGTATTAAAATAGCTCTATAATGCTATGGTCTCCGTAATGCACTGGCTGCAATATGCTCTATTTTTGTCGCACTTGTAAAGTCTTTCCCTATATGTCTCGCCAAGGTTGAAGGGTGGTGAATGAGAGCTGTACGCGCGTGTCTTTGTTGGAATTCGTATTGTGGTATAAAGCTGCGTGGTGGACTAGCATCTCGGGAATAAAACTGTGTTCTAGTTAGCGTAATTCATAAATAGTGAATACTATTGACACCTGCTGGANACTAGCATCTCGGGAATAAAACTGTGTTCTAGTTAGCGTAATTCATAAATAGTGAATACTATTGACACCTGCTGGAATAGAGGCGGCACATATACATACACATGCTCGCATGTCACTATTCATTCGGCTAAAGTCACGTAGCAATGTGGTGTGACTCTGGAGGGGAAGGTGCGGGGTTTTACCGCGGATCAGATATATCTCTTACTGGAGCGAGCGCACTGGAATGTATGAAAATACAGTAGTTGTGTTTTACAAAGGTAACAGTTTCTTATGATTTTGTTCCTGGTGGTGGGTGCACCTTTACGCTACCGTCTTCCCATTATGTATAATTATTTTCCCCAGGAAAACTTACTATACGTACATTATTTGCTTGTATAAAGAATTTTATATCCGGACACTGGGAGATAGAAATATCGCTGTGCGTGGAGTAACCATATGGATATTTTTTCCCGCTGCCTAAATTTCTTAATGTACTAATTTTAAACTTGGGAGGAAATGGTTTTTTAATGATGAGCGTCTATACGTTGGTGAGGGGGGATGCATGGGATCCTTCTCTGTGCATGTTGCATACGGCGGGGGGTAGTGACATGGTATTAACTCTGTTTTTCGGTTTTTCAAGTAATGATTACTTTATATAAAGCTGCATAACACATCCGTACACGGCATATGATTTTTTCCAACATAAATATTAAATAATTGTTTTGTTGAGTGTGGCAAGCATCTTCTTTAGAGCGGAAGAGGCACTCGGTGATAGATTTTTCGTAAGGTCATATTAACCCCGAAACGTGCTCTATTTATGCTTGTTTCTCGTGACGTATATTTCCAGTTGTGAGGTTTTTACGGTATTTTTGATATCTTGCCTTTCGATTCGAATACCTTCCTTTCGGTGAATGGGTTCGGTTTTGCAATGCTGTGTTTGAGCCATACCTACATTAAATTGTATTGATGGTGTGTTTATTTGGAGAGCCTACACCGGTGTTTTCCCCCTTACACCCTTACAGTTAAACATTTGCAAATATCCTTTGAATACCCGCTATCGTTGTGGAGGCATAGGTCTTTGGACTGTGATGGAATGCAGGTTGGTCCTCCACGCAACCGTCGACATTAACCAACCCAGGCCCTGTCATGATTCTTGGTCGTGATGGTTGCTGGCACGATGGTGGGTGCTCATCCTGAACCCTTGGTTTTGTGGGAAGTACACTCGTGCGCTGCTGAGGAGACTGAACACGGCAGGTGTTAGCAGGTGAATGTCCTACAGCTACGCAGGTTTGTGCATGCCTCTGCATGTTATAGCGCCTAGCAAATGCCATGCCACCTTTCGCACACTTATATGTCACTCGATCTGCATTATTAGAACATTCATACTTTTTGTGTTTTCGAACACATTTGGTGAATGCAAATGTAGTTTTACAGTAGCATCACGGGTACTGAATGAACGCCTTTGCAAATTAGATCGGTGGTTAATATTATGAGGTTACATATTCCTCCAGAGACCAGCTCGCCCAAACCGATATTCCAAATTTGAGCAGATTTGTAATTTCGCGAGAAAATATATGCGTTTTACGTGCACGCTTGAAACATCCTGTGACGTGATAGAATAAAATATCTGAACTTACCAGTGAGAATGCTAAAAAACGAGGGGTAAGAGAGCGACCGGTCACCTTTGTCATCAGACGAGAAACTGTGACGAAGGTCGACATTGTTCCCATTATATACTTCCCCCGCACCAACACGCTCTGGCGGACAATGCTGAAAACAAGAGCGGTAATGGTAAGGAATGAAGCGAGGATGAATAATTAATCGAATTAAAGTGGTGGGGTGAGGTGCAGCAGATTGAATAATAAAATTTCAATGGTAATTTAATTAGCATTAAAAATAAAAGGTTTTTTANACATCCTGTGACGTGATAGAATAAAATATCTGAACTTACCAGTGAGAATGCTAAAAAACGAGGGGTAAGAGAGCGACCGGTCACCTTTGTCATCAGACGAGAAACTGTGATGTAGGTCGACATTGTTCCCATTAAATACTTCCCCCGCACCAACACGCTCTGGCGGACAATGCTGAAAACAAGAGCGGTAATGGTAAGGAATGAAGCGAGGATGAATAATTAATCGAATTAAAGTGGTGGGGTGAGGTGCAGCAGATTGAATAATAAAATTTCAATGGTAATTTAATTAGCATTAAAAATAAAAGGTTTTTTATGTTTCTTAATTAAAGTTTTCAATACAAAAAATTTATCGATTTAATAAATAATGTATGTAAGTATACCGCTCATTGGAAAAATAATTTTTTTATTGGATGAAAAATTACAGGTTTTTGTCATGTCTATATAATAAATGTGAATGCCGACAGCTCACTTTGCCGCTAAATCGATAGAATGAGCGGCNGGATGAATAATTAATCGAATTAAAGTGGTGGGGTGAGGTGCAGCAGATTGAATAATAAAATTTCAATGGTAATTTAATTAGCATTAAAAATAAAAGGTTTTTTATGTTTCTTAATTAAAGTTTTCAATACAAAAAATTTATCGATTTAATAAATAATGNACTAGCATCTCGGGAATAAAACTGTGTTCTAGTTAGCGTAATTCATAAATAGTGAATACTATTGACACCTGCTGGATTAGAGGCGGCACATATACATACACATGCTCGCATGTCACTATTCATTCTGCTAAAGTCACGTAGCAGTGTTGTAGGACACCGAAGGGGAAAGGTGGGGATATTTTGCCGCTGATCAGATATATCTCTTAATGGAGCGAGCGCACTGGAATGTATGAAAATACAGTAGTTGTGTTTTCCAAAGGTAACAGTTTCTTATGATTTTGTTCCTGGTGGTGGGTGCACCTTTACGCTACCGTCTTCCCATTATGTATAATTATTTTCCCCAGGAAAACTTACTATACGTACATTATTTGCTTGTATAAAGAATTTTATATCCGGACACTGGGAGATAGAAATATCGCTGTGCGTGGAGTAACCATATGGATATTTTTTCCCGCTGCCTAAATTTCTTAATGTACTAATTTTAAACTTGGGAGGAAATGGTTTTTTAATGATGAGCGTCTATACCTTGGTGAGGGGGGATGCATGGGATCCTTCTCTGTGCATGTTGCATACGGCGGGAGGTAGTGACATGGTCTTAACTCTGTTTTTCGGTTTCTCAAGTAATGATTACTTTATATAAAGCTGCATAACACATCCGTACACGGCACATGATTTTTTCCAACACAAATCTTAAATAATTGTTTTGTTGAGTGTGGCAAGTATGTTCTTTAGAGCGGAAGAGGCACTCGGTGATAGCTTTTTCGTTAGGTAATATTAACCCCGAAACGTGCTCTTTTTATGCTTCTTTCTCGTGACGTATATTTCCAGTTGTGAGGTTTTTACGGTATTTTTGATATCTTGCCTTTCGATTCGAATACCTTCCTTTCGGTGAATGGGTTCGGTTTTGCAATGCTGTGTTTGAGCCATACCTACGTTAAATTGTATTGATGGTGTGTTTATTTGGAGAGCCTACACCGGTGTTTTCCCCCTTACAGTTAAACATTTGCAAATATCCTTAAAATACCCGCTATCGTTGTGGAGGCATAGGTCTTTGGACTGTGATGGAATGCAGGTTGGTCCTCCACGCAACCGTCGACATTAACCAACCCAGGCCCTGTCATGATTCTTGGTCGTGATGGTTGCTGGCACGATGGTGGGTGCTCATCCTGAACCCTTGGTTTTGTGGTAAGTACACTCGTGCGCTGCTGAGGAGATAGAACACGGCAGGTGTTAGCAGGTGAAGGTCCTATAGCTACGCAGGTTTGTGCATGCCTCTGCAAGTTATAGCGCCTAGCAAATGCCATGCCACCTTTCGCACACTTATATGTCACTCGATCTGCATTATTCGAACATTCATACTTTTTGTGTTTTCGAACACATTTGGTGAAGGCAAATGTAGTTTTACAGTAGCATCACGGGTACTGAGGCAACGCCTTTGCAAATTAGATCGGTGGTTAATATTATGAGGTTACATATTCCTCCAGAGACCAGCTCGCTCAAACCGATATTCCAAATTTGAGCAGATTTGTAATTTCGCGAGAAAATATATGCGTTTTACGTGCACGCTTGAAACATCCTGTGACGTGATAGAATAAAATATCTGAACTTACCAGTGAGAATGCTAAAAAACGAGGGGTAAGAGAGCGACCGGTCACCTTTGTCATCAGACGAGAAACTGTGACGAAGGTCGACATTGTTCCCATTATATACTTCCCCCGCACCAACACGCTCTGGCGGACAATGCTGAAAACAAGAGCGGTAATGGTAAGGAATGAAGCGAGGATGAATAATTAATCGAATTAAAGTGGTGGGGTGAGGTGCAGCAGATTGAATAATAAAATTTCAATGGTAATTTAATTAGCATTAAAAATAAAAGGTTTTTTATGTTTCTTAATTAAAGTTTTCAATACAAAAAATTTATCGATTTAATAAATAATGCATGTAAGTATACCGCTCATTGGAATAATAATTTTTTTATTGGATGAAAAATTAGAGGTTTNGCATGTAAGTATACCGCTCATTGGAATAATAATTTTTTTATTGGATGAAAAATTAGAGGTTTTTGTCATGTCTATATAATAAATGTGAATGCCGACAGCTCACTTTGCCGCTAAATCGATAGAATGAGCTGNGAGGTTTTTGTCATGTCTATATAATAAATGTGAATGCCGACAGCTCACTTTGCCGCTAAATCGATAGAATGAGCTGCTACCAACATCTCACCTGGTGATGAAAACGAGTAATTAATGTCACCTGTGTGTTGAAAATTGAATCCAATATGTAGGCCGTCGACAGAACCACCTATACTTTAAAAACATAAACAAAATATGGCTGCCACCTGGTGGCTAAATAGGCAGTTCGCCTTTTGACTAAATCGGTTATTAATACACTAGTACAACCCTGGTGTTGAAAATATTAATAAATTATAAACGGAAAAGACGAAGTTAGTGTGTTGAGCATAGGTAAAAGAAAAACGCCAGTCCGCCTGGTGGCTTAATTAAGAATTACCCTGCCTGGCGGGTAATTTGGTAATTAATACACTAGTGCTACCTAGGTGTTGAAAATGTAAATATATAACAAACAAAAAAACCACCAAGATGGTTGCATACGACGGAATGAGCAACGGTGTGCCGATGTGGGGGTCGAACGAACATGATTAATTGGTGTGGGTAGAGGGTAGTCAAGCGAACATGAGTAATTAGCCAATGAGAATCAACGGTGGTGGTGGGGATGAAGAGAAGAAGACTAATTGGTCGAACAAAGGTGAGTAATTTGGTGGCGGGGGTGCGGCAATTGAGCAATTACATACATTGGAAGGGGCGAGTGGTGTGGGTCAGTCATCTACTGGACTTGGCTGGACTTGATGCTGTGGGAGGGGGAAGGGGTATGCTCCAGAAATGTAAGATTTTTTAAAATAATTTTGTTAACCATTATCTAATAACTTTAAAAATTTTTTTAATAAATGTTATTATAATTTATGCAATTTTTTGGAATTTTCTGGGATTTTTGACGAGTTTTTGGGTTGAAGGCCAAATGTCATTCAAGGTCAATGTGTCAAGATCAAAGGTCATCGGGCCACGGTTACCGAAATCCAGCATGACAGTTGGGTGACATAATAACATGGCGACCGGTAGGCGCCTCGGCTCCTTTTCCAATTCCCTCTACGCCCAAACATTCAAAATGTTAATTTTTAATTTTTTTTTTATTTCTTAGATATTTTTAATACATTTTTTAAAAGTTTTTTTATACTTTTTTGGAATTTTTGGGATTTTCTTAGGTTTTCAAGATCAAAGGTCACAGGGGTCAACGTCAAATGTCAAGGTCAGTGTCACCTACATCAAACATGGTGGACAATATGGCCGCTGGGAGACCGGAACGACAGATCATGAACAGCTCCACGCTCTGTTACCAGGTCCCGTTGCCTTAAAGTCGGCTATTTCAGTCTACTAACCGAAATATTTAAGAGTACACACTAATAAAACAGAAAAAATAAAAATACAAATAAGTAGCGTAGACCTAATAAAGGAGAACGACAAGCAAGTAAGAGAGTACAGAGGACGAGGACCAAGCTAAAGCAATGAAAACAGCAGAAGAGGAGAAAGATAGTAGCCTAAACAGACTCCAGNTACAGAGGACGAGGACCAAGCTAAAGCAATGAAAACAGCAGAAGAGGAGAAAGATAGTAGCCTAAACAGACTCCAGGTTTGCTGACATGAAAATGGATGCGGATGATAGCGTACTCCCATTGTTACGTCGGTAGTGGTTTTTAATTTGTTACATCGTTTATTATGTCTGTTTTTTATTATTTTTATTCCCATTTGCATATGCNTACAGAGGACGAGGACCAAGCTAAAGCAATGAAAAAAGCAGAAGAGGAGAAAGATAGTAGCCTAAACAGACTCCAGCTTTGCTGACATGAAAATGGATGCGGATGATAGCGTACTCCCATTGTTACTTCGGTAGTGGTTTTTAATTTGTTACATCGTTTATTATGTCTGTTTTTTATTTTTTTTATTTCCATTTGCATATGCATGGCTTTAATTGCGCTCTTTGTAGTTTTTAACTGTTTCCTGAGGGGATTTAAAATTTAATTTAAAAAAGTTTCTGTTTTTTTTTTTTTTTTTTTTTTTTTTTTTGGCATCTCACACATTTATTGCTTCGGTTTACTTTTTATCTTAACAGTTTGTGGGTTTGTGAGCATTTTAAACACTTATTTGGCAGCGGGATACAAGTCACAGTCGTTTTTCATTCTAGAGCCAGATTTGTGGCGATATTTGTAGAGACTGGGGCGAAACTCGCGAAATAATTAACTGTCAAGCTACTGAACCGAGTCCTTCTACACGCTTCCTGCAGTATTATTAACTAATGATAATACACTGCAACCTAGGAAGGATCGAATCATTTGTGACCCAGTTCAGAATGAAAGTGTATTTTGCCCACGGCAGCAGGCAATGAGGAGATTGCAGTGGCTCGGCTGTTTAAGTAGTACGGAGTATAGAGCCTGAAGGCCACTGACCTGACGAAACGTTCTGCTCCTTCTTTTATCGCTGACGTAACAGTGAGAGCGTTTGGTACCGATTCGTTCATGACTCGGCCTCCGTACCACTTCCTGTTCAATGCTGGATCTCTGTTACATATACCAGTTTAAAGAACTGCGATCTGCTCGTAAGACCATAACAACGGTGTAGGTGCGTTCTTTGAGTGATGACTGTTTAGGTGGGGCGAGGATAGGTTGTGCACGGTGAACTGAGCATTTCTTAAATCACCGTTTGAGAAATGTCACTGCCTCTGCGGCACACACCCAGTTAGGTTAGCAGTGACGGTGGGAAAGTAGTTCCACGTTCTGAGGTTGAATTAGAAAAATTTTAGGTTAACATTTGTAATTTTGAAATGGTTTTATTTGTTTTCTGCTATTTAAATTAATATTTGTTTAAGAACTAGCAAATTTGTAAATTATATATAATTAGTAATTATAATATTGTTTCACTTGACTGACGCCTGAATAAAGTGACATGGAAATGTAAATTTTTTACACACTGTGTGCATATAAGTATATCTTAAGCAGGGCTTCCAACAGATCACTGTGACCAGCCTACAAGAGAATGAAATATTATTGTTACCGACACAGAGCTGAGTGAGTGAGTGAAGAGATTTGGGCGGCTCTTGACAGCGAGGTCTTGAGAGTCGATGAGGGTGACTGAGGTGAGTATGGAGCAGTGCCAGAATGAAATAGTGGGGGAAACGGTGGATCCCTGAGAAAACCCACCCGCCGACCAGCGGCATCGCCCGGCGCGATTCCNTTGGTGGGAGGCGAGCAGTCTAACCGCTCAACCGCCGAGGCAGTAGAAGTTGAGCGTTTGTAACATGGCATCGGAGTCGTGCTACTCTGGCCGCCATCGGAGGACAGGGGCGAATGTGCCACTGTAATAGCTCAGCGGGAAAGCGGGTTGTACGTTTTCGTGCGGTGAACGAGCTTACGGTTTACTGTTCAAGTCCCCCAACTACCTAACACGTAGCTTAGTTTACAACTGTTCATGTGCTGCGGATTTTATGCTACGTGATTGGTCAGTACATGTCTGCAAATTACCCAAAGTATTGGCACTAATTTGAGAATGTAAATGTATCTGTTTTAGTTCATTTACAAAGGGAACGTGACAATTAAGAGCTACATANCGGCACTAATTTGAGAATGTAAATGTATCTGTTTTAGTTCATTTACAAAGGGAACGTGACAATTAAGAGCTACATAATTAAAACCAGTATCTGTAAAACGTTACAAATGTAACAGTTTAATTACCATAAAACCAATCAGAACGATTATGCAAAATTTTATTTGATTACACTGTAGTTGGGGTTGTTAACAGCGCACCTTCTGATATCATCCTATGGCGACAAGCGTATACGCACTCCGATGCCATGTTGCCAAACGCTCAACTTCTACTGCCTCGGTGGTTGAGCGGTTAGACTGCTCGCCTCCCACCAAGGCGAACCGGGTACAATCCCCGGCCAGTTCACTCCGGATTTTCGCAAATGGGAATCGTGCCAGACGATGCCGCTGGTCGGCGGGTCTTCTCAAGTTATACTTCTTTTGGTGCGTTGAGGGCAAAAGTTTAGTGTGCAACGGAAGTTGCGCGCACAGTGTAACGAAATTTGACAGTGAACGTGGTAGGGGTATGACCCAACGCGCATGCGCGTATAGTTGTGCGCACACAGTGTAACGAAATTCGACAGTATGAAGTTGGCCGCCAAAGAAAATTAAATGTGCATATTTCTTTTACGGACTAAGTTTACTCATACGAGGCCCAGACTGTGAACATGGTAGGTGTATGACTCAACGCGCATGCGCATATCTTCTAGCTATATAAAAACGCAAGGTACACAACATAGCACGTGGTTATATTTAAAACTGACAGAGAATCGGTTCATTTAATAAGCAAATTGAGAAACATTTCATTCATATTAGTAATTCATTTTGAATAAATAAATAAATATATATGTAATTAACCAATTTTACGTACATTGTGCCGTAAATATTTGTTAGTGACAAAAATTGTATAATAAAATTTTGAAAGCGTTTTCAAGTATTTGAGGTAAATTTTTTGTAAGTATTATTCTCAAGCCTTTTTTTTTTNTAATAAAATTTTGAAAGCGTTTTCAAGTATTTGAGGTAAATTTTTTGTAAGTATTATTCTCAAGCCTTTTTTTTTTTTATTAAATCAATAAATCTTTTGATTAACACTCTATCATTTTGTTTGGTCAAATCCAACAATCTTATACATATATCTTTATTTTGAATACACTTTCTCTGCAATTACATGCAAATATTGTATAAACCAATGTTCAAATATTTTTTTATTAAATTTTTTGAAATTTAATTATGTTCTTTAATGAAACCTTTATTAATTGTATGTAGTGTATTTCGTCAGTCATTTTATCGTTTTCCTACTTACATAAATTATTTACGTACGTAATAAGCTTTTATTTTTTTTTGAAAATATTTTTGAGACAATATGTATTTAAAAACACTGTATGGTTTTATTGGTTTGGTTTATTAATTTTTCGGTAGTTTTTAATTATCTGCAAGATATATTCACGGAGTGTCAGTAAAAAAGTTACCGAATTTTCAGTAGCGTGGTCAATTGCGAAAAAGTATTTTCATGCAGGCAACAGCCAACAGCAGGGCGTGCATATAGTGTTGCAGACTACCAGGCCAAGGCCGGCTCCAAGCCCAGTGAAGTAAGTGATTGAGTTGAAGAGCACGCAGGTTTATNGTTGCAGACTACCAGGCCAAGGCCGGCTCCAAGCCCAGTGAAGTAAGTGATTGAGTTGAAGAGCACGCAGGTTTATTGTAGTACAAAACAATTGCAAGAAAACCTAAATATTTTCCGGTGTTCCTGTAGCAATTTTCACAGATTACCTGGCTTCTTAATGGAAACACATAAATTGTGTTCACTAATGTATTATATACAATAAAGCAATAATAATAGCAACAGTTTCGAACCTTACAACTTAGTAAAGTTTATATTTATTATCGAAGACGGTATGATTTAGTCAAACTACGAAATTATTATTAAGCAACAAATGGCATTATTAATTATAGTAGACAATCATCGCTTCCATGAGATGAAAATAAACAATTTATAAAATCACCTAACTCACACGCTTACCGAAAACTTGAGATTACGTGCATAATAAGTTCCTTAATAACGCGTGCGTCAATAATTTAACCGAAAAAATCATTACTCTATTAATGGTGAGAGGTACAAAATTTTCGTAAATTTTGGTGACAGGTTTTTTTTTAAATTTAACCGTAGATACACGTGATCGTAGAATACTTACGGATATAGAACTGAAGTGGCAACATGTNTTTTTTTTTTAAATTTAACCGTAGATACACGTGATCGTAGAATACTTACGGATATAGAACTGAAGTGGCAACATGTACTGCGAACGACAGACAACACACTGGCCAGCAATATGGCAGAGCGTCGTTCTCCAAACAGGCCCTGGGGATTGTCCTGAGAAACGGTAGACAGAGTAGGCAATACACAT
>NQII01006217.1:138156-154857 GCA_002778355.1 Clitarchus hookeri | reverse complement strand
ATCATCATGATAGATCTCATTCGCGCTTTTGATGCTAAACTACATGTTTTCAGGAACGATATTACTACAAAAAACCACAAGTATTTCTCAAACTTGAAAAAAAATTTCAACCATTTAGATATACATGAGAAACCAGATGGAGAAGTAACTGAAGAATTTATTTCTGTAATTGATTCTTCAATCAAGGGATTCTCAGCGAGATTTTCTCAGTTCAGAGAATTATCGGAAACACTAAAGTTTATTATGTACCCTGATGTGACTTCATTTGATAAACTGAATTTGTCCCCATTCGATTGGTTGGAAATTGAAGAATTTGAAATGCAGCTGATTGATTTCCAGTCTAGTTCAATATGGATTCAAAAATTTATTGAAGCAAGGAAAGAGTTGGAATTAATTGAAACAGAAAGATTGTCAAGCAATATAAGTAAAAATGCCAGTATCAAAATTTTGGAAACATGGAATTCGTTTCCAGACACATTTAACTGTTTGAAGAAGCTGGCTCGTGCTATTTTAACCATATTTTCATCTACCTATGCCTGCGAGTCATTATTTTCAGAGATGAATAACATTAAAGACTCGCTTAGAAACCGTTTGACAGATGACTCCAGTTCAGCATGCATTCTGCTAAAAGTAACATCTTACAACCCTAATATAAATTATTTGTCATCTAATCTGCAACAACAGAAGTCACACTAATGTAATTTGAATTATGCGTACAACTGAAACATTTATTATTTGACATTGCAAAATGTGTTTTTGGTAGTAAATAAAGAGTTATGAGTAGATAGTGTTTAGTATTATTATTTTTCTAATAATCACTAAGTTAAAATTATCTGACGGCACGTCTATGGCCTCATCGAACATTTCTTTAGAAAAAATGGCACGCTGATACATAAAGGTTCGCCACCCCTGCTCTATGAGATGGCAATCTGCTTGATGGTGTACGAGTCCAAAGAACGAAAACCTTTGATGTTGCAAAACATTTTTTTTTCACTAGATGTTTATTTATTATATTAAAAATTTTAAGTTCCCATGCACACACCGTGTTTCAAAAAAAAAATTTACAAAATCATTTAAACCTTTATTGAAGTCCATACACATCGGGCACCCGTGTTCTGGGTAGGTTTCCACGCAGGGTAGTGCTTGCCAGTAAATTTCTTGAAGGGAAGCATCTTCCACTGGTACAGCTTGCGAGTAGATAACTTGCATGTGGACGTCGTCATCTACGGAGAGAGTGTCATCAACGGGGAGGGCATTCTTTACTGGGAGGGTTTCTTCGATGGGGAAGTCGTTTTCAACAGGNCGGAGAGAGTGTCATCAACGGGGAGGGCATTCTTTACTGGGAGGGTTTCTTCGATGGGGAAGTCGTTTTCAACAGGAAGTCGTCTTCCACTGGCGCAGACATCGCGAGGGCTGCTCGGCGGGACTTGCACCAACTACTGCGATGTGACGTGTCGGGAACAAATGTGATGCAGACCTCGACACACTCCTTGTACGGGAGGCAGTCCCATATGTCTTCGTCTTGCTGCAGGTAGGCCGGTAAATACTTAAATTCGGTCGAAATATCGTAAAGTACGTAGACAATGAGCTCGTCCCGTTTGTCTAAGGCACTAAGCGAGCGCACCCTTCCAAATGCAAAAATGGCCAAAAGGGTTTTATGGCCGTTCGGACAACACACGTGATTTCTAAGAGCGATAAAAAGGGTTGATTTCCTGAAGGGGCCCCGGATGCTTCTTTTAAAGTGTTTTTAAGTGTAAAAAATGGTCCGCACTCACGATTAAAGTAGGCCGCCGATTGGTCGGAAAGAAGGTTTCAGAAAACGCACTAGCAATTAGCCAATCCAAGAGATTGTCGCATGGCGTGTTTAGCCAATGAGAATCAGGGGTGGGGGTGGAGGCCTGCCGACTAATTGGTCGAACGAAGGTCAATAATTGGTGGAGGGGGTGATGGTGATGGGGCAAATAGCCAATGAAAAACAGGGGTGGAGGGGAACCGACTAATTGTTCGAATGAGGGTTTCCGAAAACACCCGAGTATTTAGCCAATGAGAAACATTGGCAGAACAATTAAATATATTGGAAAGGGGTGGGCAACTAGCCAATGAGAATCAGGGGTGGGGCAATTGTCAATTAAATATATTGGAAGGGGGTAGTGAAAGGGGTCAGTCGTCTGCGGCACAGTGCTTGGGACAGCACCAGCAATGTAAAAAAAATTACATACGAAAAAACCAAGATGGTGATCTATCGAAGGGGAGAGACAAACTCCAGTAATGTATAAATAAATGTTAAACACGGGGAAAAAAACAATGTGGTGGACGGTGGCTGTAACGCCTACTAAGATGGCGTGCTGCACCAACCAAAATGGTGGACAGCCTTATCTACTACGATTGTGGGACGGTGGCTGTGACGCAGACCAATATGGCGGACTTCCCCTACCAAGAATTTGGACTGCAATGACCAAAATGGAGGATGGTGGCTGTGATACCTACCAAGATGGTGGGTTGCACCTACCAANAGAATTTGGACTGCAATGACCAAAATGGAGGATGGTGGCTGTGATACCTACCAAGATGGTGGGTTGCACCTACCAATATGGTGGAATGAGTATGGGTTGGAAGGGAATGTGGGTAACCTCCAGAAATTTAAGTTTTTTTAAATACATTTTTAATAATTTTTTTATAATTTTTGAATAACTTTTTTATAATTTTTTAATACTTTTCAATATAAATTTTTTATATTTTTTTGTTTTTTTAATTATTGGATGTTTTTGGTTAAAGGTCACCGGGGTCAAGGTCAAATCTCACTGGTGTCANAGAATTTGGACTGCAATGACCAAAATGGAGGATGGTGGCTGTGATACCTACCAAGATGGTGGGTTGCACCTACCAAGATGGTGGAATGAGTATGGGTTGGAAGGGAATGTGGGTAACCTCCAGAAATTTAAGTTTTTTTTAAATACATTTTTAATAATTTTTTATAATTTTTGAATAACTTTTTTATAATTTTTTAATACTTTTCAATATAAATTTTTTATATTTTTTTGTTTTTTTAATTATTGGATGTTTTTGGTTAAAGGTCACCGGGGTCAAGGTCAAATCTCACTGGTGTCAAGGTCACATGTATCCAAGATGGCCTCCAGCCGACCAGATTGACAAAGCACGAAGAGCTCCGCCGCTCCGGTCTCAGGCCTCGATGTGCAAAAGTCCCCAACAATCCCTCTATGAGGTCCTTTGCACTGATTTCTTGGGATTCCGCACAATAGACTGTCTCACTACTTCCACCCATTCAGCTAAGATTGATGGTCTACCAGTTCCCGATAAGTCAGCAACACATCTTGTGTTTTTTAACTTGTCATATCACGACTTTATGATCTTGACAATGGATGGCATATTTCTATACGTTGTCTGGATGTTCCTCTGCACTCTTATTTGTGATCTGGTTTCGTGGTACCAGAGGACACACTGGGATTTTTCCTGATTTGTTAACATATCCGGTTTCCTGGAGACTGCAACTGCTACACTAAAGCCTCATTAATGAAACATGCAACAAAAAACTTGGTTAGTTTGGCAACATTTTGGCACCAGTTTCACTTCTCTATCTTACACATTGTGGATATAAATAATTTTCGTACTCAGGGAAACACTTTTCGGACAGCTTATATTTCAATATAATCGGTAGGGGGTTCCGAACTCGCTAGACTCCACTCTCCTCCTCTGTACGGGTGTGTACCCTTGAATCGGAGCCGGGTGGTCGCAAAAGCGTTACCCCCTCGCCGCGCTACCCGCTAAACCATTGCTTCCCTGTGCACAGAAGAATCCACGCACACCTCGTGGAGGGGGGAGGGGGACGCGTGGTGCCGCACAATAGCAAACAGCGTCTTATTTGCCTCGGGTGTAACGACCCACTGGGTAGGTTCACTGGCCCGTTAATTCAAAGCTTGACTGTGGTGGTATTGGGGGAGGGGAGAGAGAGAGTCAAGTTGCGGTATATACAGGCCGAAAACAAACGCGCTTTGATCAAATACGTCCAGGATAAAGTCAACCTGGACACCGCCAGGACTTTATAGAGCAAATACATATGACACGCGGGGCAGGGGAAGTGATGACAGGTGTGCCCTAGGAAAATCATGTTACCAACATTCTAACCTCTGAGAGACGAGGCAAATTCAAGTAGGAATGTTCGAAAAATAGCATTCCCTTTACAAAATAAACATATTTTTTAAAATCTCAACACTCTTATGCATATAATTATGTGAGAATCCATAAGTGTTTATCATTTTCATTTATATGCTAAAGTTGCGTGATTTCTAAGAATCTGATTTTGTTAAAGAAACCTTCTATTGCGAAGATCAGATTTTTCGTTTATAACTTAGGCTGGTTTTCTCTGGGTGCTGCCCTGAATATTGCATTTTAATTTTGTGAAATGTAACGAAATGCAGGCTGTTTACTATGGCTATATTTTGGGTGAGCGTATGCTTCTGAAAACCGTTGAGTTATGCCCATCCAATTGTTTTATGCTTTATAAACTTTTTTTTACTTCTGGGTATTTTTTTATAATTGTGTATGCATACGATGAGTGTTGTGCTTATTATGTCACCTTTTTTTAGATCGTTATAAATATAAATGTTTCAAAAAGGAGGGGTGACTATTCGTAACACGTGTATGGACAGAAATAATTAAACCACATACTATTTTTCCCCTGGAAACATACATTTATTTTAATGGAATCTGAAAGTACGTGCAAAGAGGAAATAATTGATTTAATACAGAAACGCCAAGAAATAAGGTACAAATATGAATAAGATAAGTATGCCAGTAGCATGGGGCAGTGGACCTGGACTCGCAGCTGTAAGCAAGCAACACGCGCCGTGACTCATCCTGGCAGGACCGATTCCTAATAGCAGTGCAGCACCAGTCCCCGTAATATGTTATGGTATGTGTTATTGCAGTGTGTGGCTGTATGCACGCAATGAAGTTCAAGAATGAGAAAAAAACTGGACGCTCTACTTATTTACAGTGAAAGTGGCAGAAATGCCAAGCAAACCGTCCAAATTTTTAGTGAAAGTTATCCTAATCGGATGCCAGCTCACGGCAAACTATACGAATAATTTGCACACGTCTCTTGTCACGAGGTGATTGGAATTCCACAACATGAGTGTGACGAAAGACTGCTATGGGCGAGACGCATCAACATGATGTGTTGGTACGTGTAGATGCAAACCCCCACATGAGTACGCGAGAACTTTCCAGGTTCGTATAAATAAGTCAAACAAGTGTGTTACGGATACTGCGTCAAAGGAAATTCCATCCATTTCACGTGGCTCTTCATCAGGCATTACATGAAGGTGATTTCCAGCAGCGTGTTCAGTTTTGTAGATTTGTTCTGATGTCTGTAGGATGACAGCAATTTTTTGAAGAACGTATTATTTACCAATGAAGCTACCTTCACGAACCATAGGCGCCTAAATTTATGACATATGCACTACTGGGCGACAGAGAATCCGCGTTGAGTCCGGCAGTGAAAAGTAAATGTGTGGTGTGGAATCGTTGGAGACTACATCGTATAGCCATACTTCATTCAAGGGACAATGACCGGCTGTATGTACGCCCATTTCCTCAGACAGACCTTACCGGCACTTCTATAATACATACTACTCGACATATGTCCTGACATGTGGCTTCAACATGATGGTTGTCCTGCGCATTTTGCTTTGGTGGCGAGGCAAGTATTAAATGAAACGTTTCCAAACCGGTAGTTAGAGCGTGTTGGTGTTGTAAGATGGCCAGTTCGCTCCCCCGACCTCACGCCTCTCGATTTTGTCCTGTGAGGAACACTGAAATGTGGGGTGTACAATGCGGTTCCTACGACGCCAGAAGACTTGTAGGAATGCATTGTGGCAGCTTGCAGAGGCATTGCGCCAGTAACACTTCCGTCCGCTCGTCGCTCACTACATGTGCGTTTACAGATGTGTATTGCTGTCGATGGTAAACACATCGAGCACATGCTGTGAAAAGACCTAATGTGAAGCATTTCACCCATAACTGTGCTCTTTTGTACTATGCATGCCGATGCGATTGAATTTCTCCTTAGGTTGGTTTGTTTTATTTTTGTTGTACATCTGGTTGCACTCGTCACTCAGTAAAGTTAATGGCTAGAAAACAAATCTTCTGAATTACGTTGGTATCTGAATAAAATGTAATATATTGAAATCATACTTGCACTCATATTGCCCGTCTTCCCTCCACTGCGGTGCTCTCCTTTGTCCAATATCACATTCCGTGCCCGTTGCCCCATTAAGGTAAGCGCTATGCTGCTATAAGGAAGCAGTACCGCCAGGATGAGTCATGGTGCGTGTTGCTTGCTTACAGCTGTGAGTACAGGTCCATTTTTCCATAATGTTATTAAGATGCCCAACTGAAACACCTCGCGAACCTGACAATAATTTATTTAAAAACTTAATATTAATTCAGTTATAGTTTTGTTATTTTTTACTAAGCCTAACATACTGATTACCTTATAACCTTTTCGTTCTTGTGCAATGATTATTATAACTATTACGTACATTAAAATCATTTAAATCTTCCTTTACTTTCTTAAGACGCGGCAGTATAAAAAGATTACACAATTCAAAAGGTGTGTATGGAAAAAAGAAAAATACTAAGAGTATATGTGTACAAAATTTAGCTATTTTTATAGCANCAATTCAAAAGGTGTGTATGGAAAAAAGAAAAATACTAAGAGTATATGTGTACAAAATTTAGCTATTTTTATAGCAAAAATAACGCTTACGTTAAGAGTACATACATTTTTGTGTAACTATCCCAGTTTAATTTAGAGTCAAGTTTAATATTTAACAGTTTTACATTCACTTTTCCTCAATTTTGTGAACTAAAAATTATTTCTTCAGTTTTGTCCACAAAATAATTACTTCAGTTTCTATCCGCAATAATCTCTTCGGTTGTATCCTCACAATCTCTTTAGTTTTATATAGTGTGTGATGTGAGGCCTTATTAAATGTAATAGTAAGTCGAATAAGGTTTGATTCATTATGAAGTATCCAACATATGTATACACTAGTTTTAATATAATCTGTGGAATTACCCTTTAAATGATCTTTGGCTTGTTAATGGACCAATCCAGATCCCTCCCTCTTTTTCCTTTTTATCTAACACGAAATAATAGAGCACACAGAGTCATTTTCTGCTTTAAATTCATATTCTAACCGAGATAGCTGGCGGTTTTTAGCAGCTCGTGTGCTCACTCGCTTTATTTTGGCGGTAACATCGCCACCGCGGCCAGATATCCGCACGGCTAAAAACCGTCCGTGCGCGCCTTGCCTAAGTCATCGTAAAGGAGTNATGCCCAACTGAAACACCTCGCGAACCTGACAATAATTTATTTAAAAACTTAATATTAATTCAGTTATAGTTTTGTCATTTTTTACTAAGCCTAACATACTGATTACCTTATAACCTTTTCGTTCTTGTGCAATGATTATTAT
Organism: Clitarchus hookeri; assembly: GCA_002778355.1. Taxonomy (NCBI): domain Eukaryota; kingdom Metazoa; phylum Arthropoda; class Insecta; order Phasmatodea; family Phasmatidae; genus Clitarchus; species Clitarchus hookeri. Next base: position 147,358 of record NQII01006217.1, on the reverse strand, counting down.
AACTATTACGTACATTAAAATCATTTAAATCTTCCTTTACTTTCTTAAGACGCGGCAATATAAAAAGATTACATAATTCAAAAGGTGTGTATGGAAAAAAGAAAAATACTAAGAGTATATGTGTACAAAATTTAGCTATTTTTATAGCAAAAATAACGCTTACGTTAAGAGTACATACATTTTTGTGTAACTATCCCAGTTTAATTTAGAGTCAAGTTTAATATTTAACAGTTTTACATTCACTTTTCCTCAATTTTGTGAACTAAAAATTATTTCTTCAGTTTTGTCCACAAAATAATTACTTCAGTTTCTATCCGCAATAATCTCTTCGGTTGTATCCTCACAATCTCTTTAGTTTTATATAGTGTGTGATGTGAGGCCTTATTAAATGTAATAGTAAGTCGAATAAGGTTTGATTCATTATGAAGTATCCAACATATGTATACACTAGTTTTAATATAATCTGTGGAATTACCCTTTAAATGATCTTTGGCTTGTTAATGGACCAATCCAGATCCCTCCCTCTTTTTCCTTTTTATCTAACACGAAATAATAGAGCACACAGAGTCATTTTCTGCTTTAAATTCATATTCTAACCGAGATAGCTGGCGGTTTTTAGCAGCTCGTGTGCTCACTCGCTTTATTTTGGCGGTAACATCGCCGCCGCGGCCAGATATCCGCACGGCTAAAAACCGTCCGTGCGCGCCTTGCCTAAGTCATCGTAAAGGAGTGTTTCTATACAAGATGTCAGGTGATTCGCGGACAGGGACTGCACTGCACGAATCTGTGATCACAACTAAGAAGATGATATTATTTGGNAGATGTCAGGTGATTCGCGGACAGGGACTGCACTGCACGAATCTGTGATCACAACTAAGAAGATGATATTATTTGGTAAAAAAAAAGTTTAAGGAACTTAGTTTACGAGAAAAACGACAATGCAGTAGATAAAATGACTTTATTTCACGTTAAGCACAGCATACATCATCAGCATACAAAACGTTGAAACGGCATAGCAGGTGTTCGAAGTTTTCTCTGCTTATAACAATGCATTTTTCAGAACTTTGGATGCATGCAGCATGCACTGAGCATGGCCGCTGGATGCACCCATGGCCATGTCCCAGTACTCGCTACATGTTAACTCCGTGGCCTCTTTGGCACTACTGAGCTTTGTTCGTTCCCTTACTGTATGCCTCACGACCGACACATTGTTTTCAGCATTGCCACATCGCCTCACCTTTATCTAATTGAAATATTACATGTTTGCTACAACTGTTTTTCGACATATCGTGTCGTTTTCCACGTAAACGAAGGGTCTTACACATTTTTACCAAAGANGTTTGCTACAACTGTTTTTCGACATATCGTGTCGTTTTCCACGTAAACGAAGGGTCTTACACATTTTTACCAAAGATTTTTGATCACAGATTCACATGGTGCAGTCCGTAACCGCGAATTACCTGTCGCTCTGTATACATAAACTTTGATAAATAAAAAATATTAAAAATCGTGTGTTTTATGTTTTACAATATTATTGAAAATTGCATGCTTAATAAAAAAGGGGGTTTTGTAAAAAAAAATATTGTGATGGAAATAAGATTTAAATGAGAAATTAAAATTCTTAAGAAATAATAATTAAAATAATATAATGAAAAAAGAGGGGATGATAAAAATTTTCAAGTTTGGGTCTCGGCGCCATTTTTCACAAATTGGTAACCGCACACTTTAGCTAACAGGTTTGGCAATGGACAACATGGGTGCCCTCTGGTGATGTATGCTGAAAACACATCTTACCATTGTGCTGTAGTGGACAAATGTTGACGAGACAATAGACAGTAGGTTTGGTATGGTAGGGGGTTAGTTGAGCGAAAGGGCTGACTAAATAGCCAATGAAATATAGTGGTGTGAATCAGTCACTTGCTGGTCGCTGTACTAAGAGTGGGTGTGCTCCATCATCATCACGGGAATATAACCGCGGACCTCCTGCATTTAATTCTTCAAAGAATGATTTAATGTTTTCAATTTTTTTTTTTTTTTTTCTAAATTTTAAAATTTTGTTATTACATTTTTTTAATATTTTTATGTTTAAACTATTAAGGGATGTTTTTGTTTTACAATTATTTACTTGTTTGCTATTTTTTAATTTTTTCGGGTTTAAGGTCGCTTGGGGTGTCAAGGTCCTAGAAATCCAGCTGTAATCTTTGCGATTTTTATCAAAGTTTTCACTTCAAGATCACCACAGTCAATGTCAGCACAGGTCAAAGTTATGAAAATCCAAGATGGTGTTCAAAACCCATAATGTAAACAAACATGCTGGTTGTGGTCCATAATGTAAACATATATGGTGGTCAGGTTCCATTATGTAAACAAACATGGCCGCTGTCCCTTCTGGTGCGCTTGGCTTGAACTGGGAGTCTCGAATCCTCCTCCTGATTTGGGGGATTTTTATCTCACACGTAGAAGAGCCTCGAATCCCCCACCGCATGTGGGAATCGTGCCGAATGATGCCGCTGGTCAGCAGATTTAACCGGGGATCTACCGTTCCCTCGCCCCTTCATTCCAGCACTGCTCCATACTCACCTCGTTTCACCCTCGTTGGCTCTCAAGACCTCCATGTTAAGAGCCACCCAAATTTATTCACTCAACTCACTCATTCAAAACCCTCTTATCTATTTTCGGACTTGTGCGGATGAAAAATTAATGATAATATGATTTGAAAATGTTTACCTCTTTTTGGAAATGTTGTGGGTGTAAAAGCGATTTTGGAATAAAATCATAGATTTATGAAGTGATTTTGAGGTTAAAACTGGATATTTTGCACCAAAATGGCCACCGGCTGACCGGTTATTGAACCGTTCCACACTTCACAACCCTATCCCATTGGCCCAGAGTCACCTGTATCATTCTACTATTTTCGAATATAAAAATTTGTTCCTGTAGTAAGGAAATTATAAATTCTTACCGATGTGCTAAGACAATTTTGAATCCAAATTGTTTATCAAAGATTTAAAACTTGTTCTGTGTAAATTTGCAGGATGCTGATATATTATTAACTCAAGGGAAAATTTAAGTCTTTACGCAAAATTTGTAATGCTGTGACTGATGCTTACAGCTTAATCGTTAATTAAACATTGAGAATAAAACATCGATTTGAAACAGGTCTCTCGTATTCGAATATGAAACGAATGTGTAACGTATTGTCATATAATTATAAAATATTAAATTAATGAACTTTTACTGACATAATACATGAAAACATATATATTTTTTTCAGTTTACGTTGTACATATGGGTTGTTTCAACATACATTAAAAGAGGTGTTTTAAAGTCGAGTACAAATTACAGGTTTTGTTATTGATGCAGACCATTCCAGTATGGGCACGAGGACACGAGGTAAGTACTTGATTGTTTGCTTAGCAGCTTCGAGATAACTGCCACGAGCACAGATGTGCAATATATGATTTAGATCTCTCGCCCTAGAGAGGGGCACATCTATCAATAATCATGACAAATTATGTGATTATGTCATAATTTAGGTTGTGCAGAAGGAAGGGAAAGACTGTATTCGTGTACATATCACTGATTGGCACCAACATGATGTTAGGAATCGTGTTTTCGACGTCGTGTACTGCAGGTTACTAAAAATGTATTTTCATCAGATTTTCGCTATCGTAGAGAATCGAACGAAGGACTAAAAGTATGAAATGGTCAAATAATTTTCAATACATGCTTTTATATAAGTTTTTTATAAATAAAATTACAATTATTTTACAATTATCCTGTTATCAAACTGCAGACTTCAGACGGTTCGCATAAGTTATTAAATGAAGTTATGTTTTAAATTAAGAAATTTTCCAACTGATTAAATATTCGTGTAAAATATAGCTAGTAATATACAAATAACTTTTGGAACAATGTCGACTAATTTCAAGTTTGTTGGTGTACAGGCATAAATAAATGTAAAGGTAAAAAAGGTGTGTACTGGCTGTTGTATAAAGTTTCGATATGCTCGGATTTTGAATGGTCGAATTTCAAGATTGTGTTTATGTTGTAAGATTAAGGCCATCGAAAAGGGCCTTCTTTTCATTCGTCGTTACCCACTAATTTTACTGGAACCATAATTTTACAGTTATTCTCAAAGTTGCTAATTTACTCTTCCGCTTAACGTCGAAAGAACAATTAGTTAGGAAGGGGAAAGGTGGCTTATAATCTAAACCAAAGTTCATCTAATCTTAAACTAAACAAGAAGTTGCTTATATAAAATGTGCATATTTTCTCAACGCGGTTGCAATTAATTTTTAAATAATTTCTTAAAAGCTAAGTTTGTAGGTAGGATTTGTCGTATCTTTGTAAGCAATATCATTAGAGATGAAAAAAGAAACAAATGCAGAAGTAGTGAGACAATTACAAATACACAGGTGACTTACCCGGGACTCAAAACCATAAAATATCGTGCGATAAGCTAGCGTGCACTCAACTCCATTAAGGAGGTCGGATTCGGAGCATCAACTTCGGATTTAATCAGTCTAATGTTTCTAAAGATACGGTTTACTGACCTAAAATATTAACAGGGCTGTCATTTTGGAAATAAATGACTAAGTCACTTAAAGGATGTAAGTTTGCATGGCCTACCATAGCGCTACTTGTGTGAAGAATTTGGCGAAAATCGGTTAAATGGTTCTTCGGATGGCATAGAACCTCAATTTTTTTTCATATGACGATCTTCATAAATGGAGGACAAACAATTATGTATTAGCACACTCGATTATTGTATACTGCCAGTATACAAATTTAAGCTAAATTCTATTACGTAGTTTCGTAGATATAGCGCACTAAGCTAAAATTATTTTATAGCCGCCATTCTGAAAATAAGTGTCTGTCACGTATAAAAAATACTTCTAGTTAAATGGCCTACCACAGTACATCTTCAACACCAAATTTGGTAAGAATGGGTTGATTTTTTCCCCAGATATAACATAAAAACTTAATATTTATTGTGGGGCTTACTTACAAAATAGCAGAGAAATTATGCTCTGCGTATGCAAATTTGATGGTTGTAATTTATACTGCCGGTATACAAAGTCTCGTCAGGAGCTAGTCTTGGGCTAAGTCAGTCTCGTCAGCAACCAGTCTTAGGTGGAGTTAGTATTAGGTAGTATTAGTCTCTGGGTGGAGTCGGTCTTGTATGCAGTGAGCCGTTAATTAATATTGTTAGTAGGTATTGTCTCTTGTGACCAGATAGTAATTGACAATTGTATGGACTGCGACTTTTCTCGATTTTTTGAGTTCGATGTCATTGGGATAAGGTCAAGGTCGACAACCAAACATGGTGGCTAAGTCGACAAATCCTCTGGTGGTGAAATCGATAATTAATTCATTAGCGTCACCTAGGTGTTGAAAACGAAAACAAAAGACAAAAAAAAATAAAACTAAGATGCCTGCATTCGACGGAATGAGCATGGGTGAGTGGGCTGGAGATCTGCCAACTAATCATCCAATGAAAAACATTGGTGGTAGATCAGTCGTCTGTTGGACGTGGTGCTGGGGAAACCTCCATAAATGTAAGTTTATATAAATAATTGTTTAATAAAAATTTTTTAATAAATTTTTATAGATTTTAATTTTTTTATCTATTGGATTTTCGGAATTCTTTGGAATTTTTTTGTTTCAATGTCATACAAGGTCACGGGGTCAAAGTCCAATGTCAAGTTCAAGGTCACTATTATTCAATATTGCTGTTGGGTGACGTCATATAATGGCAGCCGAAAGACCGGAATGACATAGCATGATGTCGGCTACGGCTCAGGTCTCCGTTATGTCCAAACATTTGAAATATCAAATTTTTTTCCATTTTTTAATTTTTAGTTTCCATTTTTTGGGGGATTTAAGGATAATGGTCAAGGGTCTTGAGTATTGGGCCAAGGGCCTTGAGTCAAGTGTCAAGGGTCTTGAGTCTTAAGTTGTGAGACTTGGATCAAGGGTCTTGTCTTGAGCTAAGGGTCTTGAGTCTTAAGTCGTGAGTCTTGGATCAAGGATCTTGTCTTGAGCTAAGGGTCTTGAGTCTTGGGTCTTCGTTTTTGGGTCTTGGGTATTGGGTCTTGAATCTTGAGTCAAGTGTCATTTTATTTCAGAAATTGTTGCAATTTTTTAGAAATTTGTTTGGCATTTTTGGAATTTCTTGGGAATTTTTTGTGTACAAGGTTATTCATTGTCACTGGGTCAAGGTCAAATATCAAGGTCAAAGGTCGCTTGGATTTAATATTTTGGTTGGGTGACGTCACAACATGACGGCTGACTCTGGTCCCGGTGCCCCATGCCCTCTGAGCCCCATTTTAAATATGTCATGCCAGACGTTTCCTAAATTATTCTACTGACGCTTACTAGCATAGACTGTCTTGAGATGCGTATAAGCAGATTATATTCACTACTTGAAAAGTAAGCTTACCGCTGTAAAGACACTATGTGAATGGTGTGGAGAATGTTACACTTCTGTTTTTATTTTGTAGTCTGAAGTATGTAAATATATATGTGATTTCAATGAAACTATGTTTTATTTTTCGCTGGTGTTGTTGTACTATGCCCTAGCATGCCTGCTTCTCTGATAAAGAGAATATGATATCCTTGGTTTTTATATATGTTACTACATTATGGTAGTTACGATAAAAAAATGAAATTATGTGTCAAAATATAATGATTTGAGAGTTAGTACTTAAATATTTCTTGTGCAGGCCCATCACTGGGTGTGCACAATCAACGATATAGTAATAAAGGTATATTGATGAAATTAACTGTACAGAAACTAATTTTGTATTGTCATCGTAATACATTTTAAGCAGGTTTTGTGCAACAGACATGAAAATATTCTGTTGTAATGGTAGAATTTTGACCCTTATACTTGGTGGAAGGGGAGGGTGAAGGTCGAGTCGGGCCTGGCCAGACCTGCTTCAGTGCGGTATATGGCTAAGAGAGGTCCTACATAAACTGGTGCATGACTGGTGTTGCTCTAATATGCCACAGTTATTTTTCTAGTAATCACAAATGACCAAAAAAATCGATTTCGATGGTTAAAGGTCAAAACCATATGGCATGACCAAATATTGCGGAAGTGATGTAACCCAAGATGGCTGTTCAAGGGGACCGAGTAATCAGCAGGCTACTTAATCGAAGTGGATTGGCAGAGCATGAATACAATGTAAGAAGGTGAGTGGAGCAAAGGTGACTAAATAGTGGTGACAAAGTCAATAAGGATGAAAGGAAGGTACCTAAGAAAAAAACTAAATCAAAGATGGTGAACATGGCCTGTCAGAGCATAAGAGAATGTTTCTTTTGACAGCTCGCCTGGTGGCTAAATCGAGAAATTAGTGCTACTTAGGTGATGGAATTTGAATCCAATATGGCAGGTGCAGATAGCACCACCAAGACTTTAAAAACGTATACTAATATGGCCGCCACCTGGTGGCTAAATCGGTAGCTCACCTAGTGATGAAATAGAAAATTAATACACTAGTGCTACCTACACATTGAAAATATAATCGAATATGAGTGCCGCCTGGTGGCTAAATCGATGAATAATACACTAGCACCCCCTATGCTTTAAAACTTTATCCGAGACGACCACCTACAGATATGCAAACAAATGACAAACGTAAAACAAGATGTCAGTTAAACGAAGGAGAGAGACAAACTCCAGCAATGTAAACAAATGGCAAACGGAAAATAATTAAGTCGTTAATTAATATACTAGCACCACCTAGGTGTTGAAAATGAAAACAAATGACAAACAAAAAAAAACAAGATGGCTGCATACGATCGAATGAATGTTGGAGAGGGGAGAGGTGGTACGGGGGTCGAACGAAGGTGTTTAATCAGTAGAGGCCTGCCGACTAGTTAACCAATGTGATTCATAGGAGGAGGGTCAGACGTCTGCTGAACGTGGTGCTGGGGGAACTTCCGGAAAATTAAATGTTTTAAATAAATTTTTAATAATATTTGTTAATAATTTTTCAATAAATTTTTACACAATTTTGAAAGTTTTTAAAAATTATTTAGATTTTTTTTTTTTTTTTAGAATTTTGCGATTTTGTTTTGTTCAAGTCATGGGCATGGGCTAAAGGTCAAGGTCATGAGTCAAGGTCACTTGGATCCAATATGGTGGTCAGGTGACGTCATAACATGGTGGCTGTTTCGCTCTGGTCCCCTGTCCCCTCTGAGACCGAACATTCAAAATTTAATAATATATTTTTTTAATACATTTTTAATAAATATTTTTAATAAATTGTTGGAAATTTTTATAATTTTTTTAAAAAATCAATAACTTTTTGGGTTCAAGATCATTCAGGATTATGGGGTCAAGGTTAAAGGTCAAGGACAGAGTTACCTGTATGTAATAATTCATATACATTTTTTAATGTGAATTTTTGTAAATAAATAACTTATCTGTGCTGAAATATTGTTTGCCAAGATGGCTAACAGAACCAAGACGGTGGATGGTCAGCTCTTTCTATGGACCCTGGACCCTGTATATCGATTGGCATTTCCTATGCTTATAAAACCAATTTGGTCACCACTTCTCTACCCTCGAAAATGATCCCCCCAAATCCTTCACGATTGATCGAAAAGGGCCTTTTGGGGGATCGTTTTCGCAAATAGAGGGATCGGTACTCTTTTTGGGGAAAAAAGGGAAATTTTGATGGAAAAAGAGACATTTTGAGGGCAATATAGTAAATTTACTTCAGAAGATAAACTAGGATAAATCCTCAAGCCATTTGCAATGCACAGAGCGTTCGCTGCTTTTTGGAGTAAACTTATCACTCTCTTTCTCTGATTATGTCTTCTGATTTTGTTGAGAGGTCTTCAAACTGTGACTGGGCATCTTCTCTCTGCCTACTTAGCTTGGAACCGACTAGTTTATCTATTTGTTCAGGTAGTTGTGACTTGCTTTTAGCAACTGTCATGAATTCTTCCCACATAAGTCTTTATTTACACACAACGGTCTAATATACAGAGATGGAGCTACAAATGCTATAAACCTCCTTCGCGTTCAAGTTGGATTGAAAATTTCTAATATGTGAAAAAAATTAAAGATACCAGTTTACTTATGTTGTGTTCAAAAATGATTTACAATCAATGGAACCACAAAATACTATAAACATCAGTCACTTTTATATAAAAAAAATATAAAGTTATACTTTTTTCATATTTT
>NQII01006217.1:127370-137948 GCA_002778355.1 Clitarchus hookeri | reverse complement strand
AAAATTCATGTTTTCATACAATTATTTGATACACAAATGTTTAAATTTTCTTATATAGATGGGAATGATTACATAATCGCTCAAGATAAGTTGTAAAATATAACTATTCTCAAGGAAATTTCATGTCGAATATAATTAATTATCTTATGACATAAAACATGCCACGCATCAGAAAAATTAAAACATATTAACAACTCTTGCATTGCACAATTTGCATACCCAAACACCAATATGGCGCCATATAAAAATTGTATACCATTTGCCAGAATTTTACAGTCCATTCGCGGTTACTTATAACTTTTTGAAGCCCTGCTTAAGTTCTACTTTCAGTCTATTCTTCCACCCCTTGCAATCAAAGCTTAACCAAGTCTAGACAATTGCACAAAAGGGACAACACACGGTATTTATAGACAAAAAATTTTATATTTTGCATGGCAACTATTTCTTACAAGGCATTACCGAAACGCCTATTTTCTTCCTTAATTAATTATGAGTACAAATGAAATAATATAATGTATAGATAAAATGTAAGCAAAATTCCAAATTAAACAAAAATGAAATAATTTTATGTTAACACGAGTATAAAACGCTTGTGATAGGTGACATGTTTAGGAAACAACCAAATTCGATACATATGGGGTAATTTTTCAAATTCGATACAAATGTGAAAATATTGCGAATAAACTATACCCAAGATTTTTCCCCCTTCATTTAAGTATACCCTCACTGAGAAAACTCGTGTACCTCGAAATTCCTACGGGACTTAACGGTTTCTAAGTGCATGGCGCCTAAACTGTGTGTTTGAAATCCTGTTTTTTGACGAAACTATTAAACGTGCCCCTACTATGTTTACCTACGAAAATACATCGCACCCCAGACGAGGACGGAATGGTACTTTGAAGTCACCACGAATGCTGTAAATATTATTTTGGAGCCATCTAATTTAGTTAATAACGGCTTTTCCCAACTGCCATATCTTAAGACATACTAGCCGGACACGAGCCAAACTACAAAAGGAACCTGTATTGAACTCTGCTACAGACTTTTCATCAATAAAATGATAGTGTCACCACTGAAAGTCCCATAGATATACACAACGAGAACACAGCACGCCAGTTCAGAGCCCTGCGCGTAGCAGCGATGGCGCTCTTGTAGCGCGTGCCAGTGTAACCCCTATAGATCACGCCTTTACCGGCCAAAAAAAGGTGAAAAAAGTTGCAGACAGGCGGGCCCCATAATGGCCAGGGACTAGACGTGGCTAACGAGATGCGACGGGCGGCCAGGCGAACGTCAGCGCCTCGACGTGCAGGTCGTTGGCAGCTTGTCTGCGAGGCGTTATCCCGACAGGCCCGCTTGCGTGCAGCAGAACATCCCGGCGTGGCCTGCCCCTCCTCGCAGTCATGCCACCGCTCCACAGTCAACACGCTTATCAATTACCACTGACGTTCCTCCCTGGCGCGCGTTTACTCTACAGCGCGGCTGCATCCCCGGAGCACGCAACTTTCACACGTACAGTTGAAGCCATTATTGCAAGATTTGATTGAAAAGCACTTGAGAGAGAAGGATAGCGACGGACACTCATCATACGCGGACTTACCGCCTCGCCATCTTGGTACTCACTGCTCCTCCTGGGAATGCTGCCGGACTACTTGCGAGATACTGGATACATGTATCCAGTATCGGGGTTTTCCCCACCTAATACGTCTGCCAAGGTATGCTGAATCGTTCGTTTAAGATCAGCGTTTCCGTCGCCCTCGTTAGGACGGAATTTTTCCTCAAGGNTACCGCCTCGCCATCTTGGTACTCACTGCTCCTCCTGGGAATGCTGCCGGACTACTTGCGAGATACTGGATGCATGTATCCAGTATCGGGGTTTTCCCCACCTAATACGTCTGCCAAGGTATGCTGAATCGTTCGTTTAAGATCAGCGTTTCCGTCGCCCTCGTTAGGACGGAATTTTTTCTCAAGCGCCATATGGCTGTCATCAGTTCGGCGGCAGTTATATCCAAGGTTTCAGTTCCATGCCCACACACACGATATAGTACATGAGAATATACAACATACCACCCGCCGAGACCGACTGAGGTCTCTAAAAGTACACACAAACAGTCACACTATGTACAAAATATCACATTTTGAGAACTGGCGAGCATTATTGGGTTGGCAGGTGGTACAGCTTGTGTACCGGTCGGCACAACTGTCCCTTTTTGGTGCGCACTTCCACCACTCTGACGGTTTTTTCTGCTCCAGGACGTAACTTGACAACTCTGGCCAAGCACCAGCCCAATGGGGGTATACGTTCTTCACCTACAAGAACCACATTTCCCACAGGAAGTTCTGGTTGGTTGGTTTGCCACTTTCCCCGAGGTTGCAGCTGTTGAAGGTACTCACGATACCATCGTCTCCAAAACTGATTGGAAAGTGCACTCACCATTTTCCATCTCCGTGACAGTCAGAGTACATTATCACTGTTCTCATTGCCCGATTCAAGGACAGCTACAAGGGTCCTACCAATAAGAAAATTCCTCAATGTACGAGCAGCAAAATCGCATGGGTTGGATTATGATGGAGTGTATTGTCTAGAATTGAGAATAGTTTCAACTTTAGTACTCCTCAAAAGTGATAATCTGATTGCCAATGACTCGCCTGGTGTGGTATTTGGCTTACTTCACAGCTACTTCCCATAACCCACCTTCATGGGGACATGCTGGGGGAAGAAAATGAAAATTAGTGGAGTGAGTCAGAGAGAAACTTTCAACAATGGGCGACTTGAGAAGTCGGATAAAGGATTGTTAAAGCTGCTTTGTCGCGCCCACAAAATTGGTCCCACAAACCGAATATAGACATATGTGCAATCCTCGTCTTGACACAAACCGTGTTAAGGCTGCCACAAAACTATCAGCAGTTAGATCAGTCACAACCTCAATGTGCACTGACTTAGTTGCAAAACAAATGAAGATAGACAAGTAAACCTTCTGGCTAGTGCCACGGTGTAACTTGTTTAGTCTGATGGAAATGGATTCAGCATAATTCACTCCCGTCTATTCAAAGGTTCCAGAGGACACTCTCTCTGCCGGCAAATAACTCATAAGTGGAGGAGTGTTCACAGCTCGACACCGGAAGCACTGCACACACTTGAAGAATCTAGATATAATTAAGGATCGGACTGACAAAATACAGAATATCTGTAATACGAGAGACTGCAGTAATTGTGGTGCTACGTGCAGATATCTAAGGTGGTAATGATCTACCAATGCTTCAACCACTGCATGGTCTTTCGGCAGTATGATTGGGTGCTTAGTTACGAACTCCATGTTGGTATTGGACAAGCGACCGCCCGCCCTGAGCACACCATGTGAATCCAGAAAGGGTGCCAAGTGCTGTATTAGTGTTGAACAAGCTTTCCTCCATTGACGTGTTTCAAGTCATCATGTAGGCGAGCATGTTGAATACATTTGCATACAAGAAGGGCAGCTTCCTCCAGTTCCAAACTTGTTAAAGAACTACTGTTACAAGGTTGTGTTTTGGCACGTCTGATAAAACACCTAACATAATCCATAATGCGAACCAACTTGGGCCTTGATGAAATTTGTTGGAATGCAGGGAGNATCTGATAAAACACCTAACATAATCCATAATGCGAACCAACTTGGGCCTTGATGAAATTTGTTGGAATGCAGGGAGCTCTTCAGGAATTGCATGAGTGTTCAGCAAGGCGAGTTGAGAAGATTTGAGCTCTGGGATATTGTCATCATTCCCCAACACAGCGGACACTGCCCACTGTTTAGGTGGGTGAACTAGTCAACTGGGGCCATGCGACCAGAGGTTATGAGAGAAAAGGTCAGGAGGGAGTAAGCTACGAGATGCACAATCCGACGGATTATCTTGAGACCTGACATGTTTCCACAGCTGAGGATGAACCCATTCATGAATTTGAGACATGCGGTTAGCCACAAAGGTTTTCAACAAGTATTGCGGTGACTTTATCCAAGCAAGAGCAACACTGGAATCAGTCCAAGCATGGGTTGCAGAGATATGCAAGTAGTGACTGAGGAAGTTAACACAATAAAAGATCAATTTTTCCAGTAAATCAGCCGCGCATAATTCTAAACTAGGGAGAGGCACTTAATTCAGAGGAGCTACCCATGCCTTAGCCATTACCAGATGCACACACACGCACATTCCCTTCAGTGTTTGTACTCCTCAGATACACGACTGCTGCATAGGCTCTCTCAGAGGCATCGGAAAAACTATGTAATTCTCCACTGACCATATCAGTGCATATGAAGCATGGCAAGCTAAGAATTTCAATTTCAGCCAGGTCATCCATGAATTGATTCCATGTTGTCTGAGTTGACTGGGGTAAGGGGTCATCCCAATTCACTCATTGAGTCCACAACCATTGCATTATAATTTTGGCCCACACAGTTAATGGAGCAAGCCAACACATAGGATCATATATGTGTGCAATCTGCGAAAGTACAAAGCATTTGGTGGGACTATCAGAGTGGACCCATAGGTGATACGAGAAAGAGACCTTCACTGGATTCCAGTACAGACCAAGGATGTTCACAACGGGACCTAATGAGAAGTCTAGCACCCTAGTACTTTCACAATGGGTCGCAGGCACATCACTGAGGAGCTGAGGCTCATTACTCGACCATTTCCGAAGATCAGCGTAAAAGTTAGACCAGCTGAATTTTCAACTAATTAGCTTCATCTAACGACATTGCGCCTGTGATGATATCATCCACGAAGATGTGGTTCTCAAAAGCGTTGGCAGCTAGTGGATATTCATCACCTTCATCAGACACCAACTGATGCAATNTTCTCAAAAGCGTTGGCAGCTAGTGGATATTCATCACCTTCATCAGACACCAACTGATGCAATGTACGAATTGCCAAGAATAGATATGGTGGGAGGCCATAGGCCACTACTATAAGGAGTAGTGATGGGTCCTCATACTACAGAATGAGCTGGCATGGTTGGTCAGCCTCATCGACAAAAACTTGGCCATACATTTGCTTAATGTCATATGAAAAAACTANCATTTACTTAATGTCATATGAAAAAACTTCACTGTAGAGTCTAAATCTTATAATTACATCATTGATGCCATTCTAAAGTTTAGGACCTGGGAGTAAAATGTGATTGAATGAAATACAGTTGGAGGTCTGTGTGCTGCCACAAAAACAACCCTCAATTTCGTCGTAGAGATAGATGTTTTGAGCACTTCAAGATGAGGGATAAAATACTCTGTGGTTTTTCAGCCACTATCATGCTTGCAATAGGAAGTATACGGCTCCATATGACCTACCTGGACATAGTCAGTCATGAACTCTGTATATGTAGTCTTTATCTTAGGCTGCGAATTAAGTTTTATTTCTAGTTAATAGAATCTACTTTTGGCAGTTAATAAAGGGAAGAGAAACCTTTTATCTCCCAGTATCTACTCGTGTGTGAGTATCTGTGAAGTGTTTTTCACGATACTCTTCTTCAGGAGGCTTTACATTGACCTGAAGAGGCTCTTCAGTCTCCCAGAATTGTTTGAGGATGACATCCCACAAGCTCTCCATACCAACAAACATACATATCAATCCCTGTTCGGTATGTGTAAATGACTCAGGGTATTCCCCCAATCACACCCATCCCAACTTGGACTGCAATACCACAGGCATATGTTATCCCAACTCTAACTGTCCACTCATACCAACACTAGCACAGACTGTATATCCAGGAGTATATCGAAGTGAGGGTCTGCCAAAGGAAGNAACTGTCCACTCATACCAACACTAGCACAGACTGTATATCCAGGAGTATATCGAAGTGAGGGTCTGCCAAAGGAAGGGAACCCAACTGAGCACGATCACAGGAATCAACAGACACACATGGAAAGTTGCTAGTAATCTTGGACACAACAAGGAGTGGGTGAGAGTAGGTACACTGAGNGTTCGGTATGTGTAAATGACTCAGGGTATTCCCCCAATCACACCCATCCCAACTTGGACTGCAATACCACAGGCATATGTTATCCCAACTCTAACTGTCCACTCATACCAACACTAGCACAGACTGTATATCCAGGAGTATATCGAAGTGAGGGTCTGCCAAAGGAAGTGAACCCAACTGAGCACGACCACAGGAATCAACAGACACACATGGAAAGTTGCTAGTAATCTTGGACACAACAAGGAGTGAGTGAGAGTAGGTACACTGGGGTTCCATTGATGACTGAATCTGATAGGTTATTTCCCCCTTTAAGCTGACAGCACCATGACAAAGGTCCACGACCCTTTCAACAGCTTTGTGTAAGGGCAATGAGAGGACTTCGTCAGATGCTTCAGAGATAAAATATGCTTGCACTGCGTTGTCCAACAAACACCGCATGACATGAGGTTTATTGTCCGCACCGTAAACCTTCACCAAGTCTGTAGAGAATAACACTGATATTTGTTCCCGAGACGAAACAGCTTGCGAACGTTTCACCTGGAAGCTGTGTGGGGTCCAATGTTTTGTCTTGGGAAATTGAAGATGCAGTGGGCTTATCTATGTGGAGCAGGGCATGATGCATTGATAACAGGTGCGAGTAGAGAGACATGATGCTAGCTAATGAGCCGTCCCAAGGCAAATGAAACATAATTTTTTGTTCCGAGCTCTTTGTTGTCTGTCTGTAGGTGAGACATCTGTGAATTCAGAACACTTGCACACACAATGGGTGGTTTGCTGACACACTGCACAAGATCTTGTTTTAGGTTCTGAACTGGTAATAAATACTACCTTTTGTTATTAGGTTGTATGGATTTAATTCGTCAGCAATGGTTTCCGAAACATATTATTTACACAAACCTTATTTCCTACATCAACAGCACAATCCATTTTTAATACTCTAGACTGAACAAAATCTATGAGTTGAGAAACCTTAGGAGTTGTGTCAGTGCGTGAGTTTTCGAACTTTGTGAGCATACACATCCAACTTGCGCAACAAAACTGTTACCAGAACTGGGTTATTGTTTGTGATATCATGGCCTAAGCCTTCCAAAGCACGAGCGTTCTCATTGAAGGTGTTAACAAACTGTTTGTCTGATTGAAGAATTGCAGAGTTGACAGCAGGCAGAATCATAATTCTGTTTATGTATAGGGTAGTAAGTTTCCTGATGTTCTGGTACTGGCATATGAGAATTTCCCAAGCTACTGTGTAGTTTTCAGCTGTAATCGGTAGATTGTTTACTAACTGTAAAGCTTCTTCCTTGAGACATCCTAACAAATACTGGAATTTCTCAATATCAGCTGATTTCCGATTGTCATTAATCGTCGCCTGGTACAGCTTGGAGAACATGGGCAATTCGTCCCACTGACCTGAAAAGGATGGCAAAAATAATTTTCGGCAGACGTACTTTTGCAGATGGGGCGGCAAGAGAACATGTGGAAGAAGCTTGTACAATATGAGAGGACAGAAATGAGGTTATAAGACATCGTGTGTCGGACAACTGGTCAAACAAGGATTCGTGCTTTGCGGTAAACACATTTTCGTCCAAATCATCCAAGGGGTCTGTTTGTAAAAGTTCGTTGCACAGAATGTTTACTGCACCTTCAACAGCGTCGAGTTGTGAACCAAACGCATTCACTCCATGAATAATATTCAGCATGAATTCGGGGGCCTTAATCAGTGCTTGTACCCTATCATTTATTTGTTTAAGCTTAATTTCTTGGACCTTGAACTTAAGCAAAAATATCTTAAATGCCATGGCTAGGATCACAACATCAAACAATACAACGGTAAAACTTAAGAAAACAAATATAATTCACGTGATTGGCTAAATGCCCGATGAGCTAATAAGTTATGCCGACGTGTCTGACGAAACATAAATATATTTGCGAAAGCACTCCTGAACACACAAGGAAGAAACAAGATACAGACATGTATTACTCACCATCGTCCCAAAAAATTATCAACGAACGAGAGACAATGAAAACACCAAACCTTACGTTTTCAATGAAAAATATCACCAAAACTGAAGAAATCTGCATTTTAGTTGAGGATGCTTGAGTTGCGAGAGTGGATTCAGAGTGGCGGCGCGGTCACTTCAGACACGTCGTACACTTTACATTTACGCTGCGCTCGTAAAAACTAACGAAACTTTATCACAGTTACGCATCACAATCTCTGGATACGAAATCCGACCATGGAGGACCAAATGTTGCAATATTTGATTGATAAGCACTCGATCTAGAAGGATGACGATGGACACTCATCATACCCGAACTTACCGCCTTGCCATCTTGGTACTCACTGATCCTCCTCGGAATGCTGCCGGACTACTTGCGAGATACTGGATACTTGCGCGCTGCGCACTGTATAGTTCCACACCCACGCACACGATACAGTACATGAGAATATACATACAACAGCCATATTTCACGATAATTTTTTATTTCATTATCTGAAAGCGATTTATATAAAGACCACATAATTGTCTATATGTGTAGTCAAATTATCAGTTTTCAAAATATAGCACCGAAATGTCGAAAATGTTGGCATACGGGAACCCAAGTTTCTAAGCTACTTACTAACTCTACCAATTAAATCACATGTCAAGTGATCGATGTCAAACACGACATGTTGATTAAGTATCAATGATATTTAACAATCAGTACTGTGCTACTGGCATTCTAAATCTATTTTAAAGTAGGTATTAATCTTTTAGCCAGCACATTTTTATTCGTCCAAGAGAAACTAATAAATACTAATATTACGTTCTCTCGGACGAATAAAAATGTGTTTGCAAACACATCAATACCTATTTTAAAAGAGATTCAGGATGTCAGCACCCGAGTATCGATTGTTATATATCCTTGATACTTAATTAACATGTAGTGAATATGATATAGATCACATAACATGTGATTTAGTTGGCAAAGTTAATTAGGAGCATTGATACTTGGGCTCCCATATTCCAAAATGTTCTACTTTTCGGTGCTATATTTTGAAAACTGTATCATATGACTACAATTATTTACATGTATGTGGCCATAATGTAAATCTCTTTCAGGTAGTAAAATAAAAAATTATCGTGATATATGGCCTTAAGGGCTCCGCCTACCTGGAACTGTTTTGAGAGTTGGAGGCCAAGAAGTGCGGGAGCAATAAAGGCGAAAAAGCCACGCGCAACAAGTGCCCCATCGCTCCTGTGTACAAGGTGTACTAGCGTGCAGTGTTCTCGTCGTGCTGCGTGTAGCCTACCTGCGGGACTTTAAGCGGTGACCCTATATTTTTATTAGTGGAAAGTTTGCAGCAAAGTTCAATCCAGGGTCTCATACTAGTTTCGCATGTTTCAGACAGGTATATTTTGAAATACAGCAATGTGAAAAAGCCGTTTCTAGCTGTACGTTGAAGGATTCGGGAATAGTATTTCTAATCTGCGTGATGTTTTTAGAATATTATTCTTACATCGTCTGAAGTGATTTATTTTCGTAAGTATATCGGCAAAATGAGAACACGTTTAGTGATTTCATTTAAAAAACGCGGATTTCGAAAACACTGCAACGCAATTCAAGCGACAGGTAGACGGCGCCCTTAATATGGAGAATGGCTTTTCGCAGCTAGCGTGATCGCTCTGATCACGCTAGCTGCGCAAAGCCACCCTCTGTGTCCCAGAATAGGACTGCTTTTCTGCCAATACGACTATAATAAACGACGTGGATAGGATTAAGAGCTTAGAACACTGTTTATTTAAGCAAGTGCTTTGAGATGTTTATATACTTTCTCCGACCAATTTTTAACATACCCTGATTTTGTGATTCGTATGCGTTATTACTATAAAAAACAGTCAACAATTTTTTATTCGGAAAATATTTATTATGTCAACTGTTGCTATATGTGATAGTTTCGATTCAAATATACGGTTAAGAAACAATCCTCATCTAAATATGTTAAGTATTACAAATTCAGTTCTAGAGTCTGTTGCGTTAGTCCAAAAACGGTCGTTCATATAATGTAATGCCCCGATGTTAACATAAAACTAAGTGTGTGGAAACATGCATACAAAATGCGTTGCTATTTGGGGCTATGGAAACGTCACACCGTGCATGAATTTATGAAATATGAAGTTAATAAATGAATTTGCAATTATTTCCGTTTTCTGTATTATTACTCAACGTTAGCTCACAAGTTATCTTGAGAACTGTCAAAATCATGCATTCAGTGACATGCTGTTTTAGCCTACTTTTCTTGGAAAAATGGGCTTGTGCAATCACGCTAATGTTTGTCTGGGATTTATGTCCATCCGTCCCCCCTCCCCTGACCGTCCAAACGGGTTGCAATAAAATTTTGTAGGGATTAATGTTGTCACTAACAACAATTACGATGCAACTTTTTTTTAGAAACAAATAATCTGTATGTACAAAACTGTTTAAATCTCTTAGTAAACTAATGCGTATGTATCACTCCGAAAGGTATCTTTCATGGTTTTACTTTTATAGTATTGTAACGTTTAGTAATTATCGACACTTGATTGTAACCTATTGACCTCAACCACTATGTCTTATTTATGCGCTTGTACTTTACGCACTGTTAGTAG
>NQII01006217.1:37515-124473 GCA_002778355.1 Clitarchus hookeri | reverse complement strand
TAAACATTGCATGTAAACATTGCCATGTGACTGCCACATGGCAATGTTTGTTGACCCTTTGGCAGAAGGATACGAAATGGGCTTGAAAGTAGATCTTTAGCAGGGCTTCAAAAAAGTCTCTTCCAGTCATGAACCAACTTATAAGGATGAAATCATCATATTGAAAAGCTTCGATTTTTCTTTGTAATCTGGTTGAAAACTTATGTAGGTATGTGTGGTGTCACGGTATGTGTGATATATAAATTGGAAATGAACAGCAAGTTGTTTCTCGTTAATAAAATTAAACTAAAAAATCGTATGATATTTGTACCGAAAAAAATAATTTAAGCCTAAAATGCTAACTAGTTTTTTTTTAATTAGGTGTACGGTAATTTAATAAATGCATCTGCTACTTATAAAGAACCTCAATTAAATATCGCTTTGATTAGCACGGAGATTTCTCAATTCAAAATATATTTGGCCAATATCGATATTTTATTGACTCTCGTCGTCAGCATCTCTACCCGAACCATTGACCGCGCCGCCGCCGACTTGCCTGTCTGTTAAGAATGTTTCGTTTGTGGTTTTTAGGTTCGTTTTGTTCGTGTGATGGATGTTAACTCTTCAAATGTAAGTAATACATTATAAATACGTGTTTATTGATGTAAGTACTCGCAGCACATCAATCAACCCCACTTATATAATCTAAATTTTAATTATTATCGATCTTTGTCCTAAAAAATTAGGTTATCACCTTGCCGATTACTTTTATATTTATTTTATTACTATGAGTTAGTTTAGTATATCGCATGGTTGTGTAATTTACAGGTACATTAATTGTGCATAATGTAATATTATATATTTTTTCAGGGACGACAATAAGAGTATTCCATTTATATTAAAGCACTGTTTCGAATATGTTAAAAATGAAGCTGGAAGCGAGACCAATGTATCTGCAGTTTGCAAGATATGTTCAGAAACATTGAAAGGAAGTCTTAATGCCACTACAAACTTCTTGAACCATATAAAAGTAAGTCAGAAGGTTATGTTTCTTCTATTCTTAGTTTGCAGTACCTAAATTAAAAGTTATTCTGATCTGAGACCCAAGTACCAAATAAGTACCTACTCAGAATTTTTTTATTTTCACTTTTGCTGGTAGTAAGGTAATATACATTATACATATTACATAATTCATTACACATTATGTATTATTTTTCAGAAAAAAGGCATGCTGACCTGCTATGATAAACTCAAACCTCAACATACAAAGAAGAGAAAGTTAGCTGTTGCTATTGGCGATGTTGCTGGTACATCAAAAATAATTAAACAAACCACACTTCAACTACCTTACCAAAGTCAATTAATTTTGATAAGTTGCTTGTGAATTTTTTAGTTGATACTACGTCACCAATATCAATTGTGGAAAATAATTCATTTAAGGCTCTTATTGAAGGTGCTCAGCAATTATCTAACCCGCCAAAAATTATGTGCTGCCATACTTGCAATAAAAAAATGGCTGAGTCATATATGGAATACAAGGAAAAAACTAAAGAAGTTTTAAAAGTGGTTGATTTTGTAAGCACCACAGCAGATATTTGGTCATCATCCAAAAGAAGCTATTTGGGTGTAACAGCTCATTATATTGATTGCAACACATTTGAAAGAAAAAGTGCTACACTTGCTTGTAGGAGATTTAAAGGATCTCATACATTTCATAAAGTAGCTGAACTGATTGTTGACATCCATTCTGAGTTTGATTTGAAATTATCAAAAATTGTAAAAACGATTACTGACAATGGATCAAATATAGTTAAAGCTTTTAAAATATATGGGAAACCTGATTCAGAAACAGACACAATATGTGAAAGAGATTCAGCTAACATTGAAAATAATGAAGTTGATGATGATGATGATGATGATGATGATGATGATGATGATGAGGTGTTACGACTGAGAGAATTTCCCGAATCATCCGAAGATTTTGAGGAGTATCAACTACCTAATCATGAAAGATGTGCTACCCACACATTGCACTTAATTGCTTCCCACGAAATAGACAAGGCGAGATGTCAAAACAACTCATACAGAAACTTCATGGTACAGCCTTGGCAAAATGTCAAGCTGTGTGGAATCTGTGTTCAAGGTCTCCAAAAGCTTGTGAAACCTATTTAGAAACAACTTGAAAATCGCCTACTTCTCCATGTCCAACATGCTGGAATTCATATTATAATTCCATTCAAGATATATTGGCAGTGAGAGAGAGCCTGAATGAAACTCTAAGAAAACTTGGTTTGGTAGCTTTTAAAGAAGTTGAAATACAGTTCCTCAATGAATACCTAAGCTGTTCCAAACCTATTGCTGAAGGCAGTAGGAGTTTGGAGGGAGAAAAATAAACCTTCTACAGATGTCTGCAGCCTGAATGAATGAGAATACAGCGAATTTTAAGTGACTTAAAAATGGACAAACCAAAATAT
This sequence comes from Clitarchus hookeri, assembly GCA_002778355.1. Lineage (NCBI taxonomy): Eukaryota > Metazoa > Arthropoda > Insecta > Phasmatodea > Phasmatidae > Clitarchus > Clitarchus hookeri. The sequence goes on along the minus strand of NQII01006217.1, from coordinate 122,020 downwards.
TGTTGTGTGTTAATAGATATCATACAAGAAAGTCTAAAAAAACATTTTGAACGATTTTATCAATTGGAGGAACCGAAAGCTAAAGAAAGCATATTAGCATTTGTATCCTATCCTTTTTCAAACTGAAATAGGTGCCGAGGGAAACCTGAGTATACATAAAATAATTGTTTGTTGCCGAGGTCCAAAAAATTAAACAAGAAGATGTTACAAGAGCACATAATAATAATACTAAGAAGAAAAAGGAAAGAAATGAATCTTATTATTTGTTTGTGGAGGAATCTTATTCTTCTGTAGTAAGTGCTAATGCAAACACTACTATTGATTTATAAACCCTGCAATATTTAAAAAAAAAAAAAATAGTGACACAAGTTTAGATTCATTAAATAGGTATCCAACAGTAAAAAAAGTTTTCCTAAAATATAACACTTGTTTACCAAGTTCTGCACCAGTAGAACGTTTATGTTCGTTTGGTGGTATGTTAATGAGGCCTCATAGATGGAACATGCAGGAAGAATTATTTGAACTAATAGTAGTGTTAAAATCTCTTAAACAAATATATAAATATGGTGGAAACAGGCCTACAAGGTATTTATTTCAATAAAAGTATTTTGAAAATATGTATTTTGCATTTGGTATTTAAATACTTACATTTCAAACCATTTTGTATTTGAAATCGAAAAACAAGAAAGTATTTGCATTTTGCATTTGAATACTTTTAAAAAACTATTTTGCACATATCTATTTTTTGTGTATGGCCTTTCAGTGTAATAATTATTTCTCAGATATGGATCCTTCTGGAACACTTCACGTATTTCATACTTAAACAACAAAACATAATAATGTTTACGTCATTTAATGACTGTCTTGTTGTATGTTTTATAGCTGTCTCTTTTTTTTTTAATATTTACTTTTGCAACTGTTAATTAATTTGGCATGCTCTGCCAAACCAGTTTGAGTGACGTGTGGGCACCCAGATTCAGTTGGGTATCAGAGATGGGTGAGGTAGTCTGGCGGCACACTATCTGGGGACTTTATCCACTTTGCACTGGCCGCATTAACTACTGTAGTAATTTATTTTCGTTTGGAACCATAATGTAACCACTTTTCTCTCTGGGTATTGCCTAACTTCCCCCTGATGGCTTTGTTCCCAGGGGTTTTATTTACAACCTACGTATTTTTCTGTGTAGCCCACCACAGGGTTGAATTGTTACTAAAATTAGTATTTTTTGTAACTGTAGCTCTTGAAATACATTTTAGAGCAAAATATGTTGTTACAAAAATTAATCTAAATAATTGTAACTCTTGTAATAAATTAGTACGCAATCCGGAAGTGTGTTTACTCCAAAGCCACAGCGTTTGGGCGCACTTGCCATTGGAAAGTGCCCCAAAGTGTGACCAATAGTGTGCATCATTTTTCTATACATATCCCACAACTTCATCTCTTTCAGAGCTACAGTCAGGGGTGGGTTTTATTGTATTAAGATCCGTCGAGCATGGAAACCCTTTGCCCAGATGGACTCGTCCATCCCTTTAGGAGACAGCCACTTGGCAACACTGTAGCCAGTGAAATAAAAACATGTCACAGGAAATATAATACAGAAACCTTTCACAAGAAAGCGTAATAGGGTATTCAATATATATTTATAAGAGAGTAATCGTGTTTTCATAAAGGGAGATTGCCTATAAAGACCTCCATCATAGTAGCATTTAATTTAGTGCAGTGACACTCCCCGTCAACTTCACAACATCAACCACAACGTGGCATCGGTTACCAGAGTGGGTTGGATGTTAGATTTTGCTCTGCGCCATAGCTCAGTGGAGAACTAATGAATTGGGGGAAGTGCAGTCGATGTCCCAGGGGCTCTGGTGAACCCTGTGTCAGTTGATTGATGAGTTGTTATACTTACTGTTGCACTTTGATATATAATAGCGAGAATGTCGGCCGACTCGTACGCCTGAGCTACGTAAATGAAAACACTGGTGATGCTAATGAGATTGCCCTATAATGACTTAACACTGTATCACTTGTCAGTTGTTTATTGATTGCCGTTGTTAAAATGAATAATGCATTAACTAAATACAAAAATGGTCTCAGCCCTTATGCTGCAAAACGCACATGGTTTAATTTGAAAAACGCGATTGCGTTACAAACTCTCCGATGAGAGTACGGTGGCTCTCCACTCAGTACTTAAAACAAATAAAAGAAATATCCCAGTTAATTAATTGAATACTATTGTAATGAAAATGATTTCAGCCTAACATGCCGGTACTGAGGATCTCATGGAGCAAGAGACTTACACTTCTGGTCTCGTTCAGGGGCTGCGATGAACTGGGGTGAGAATGGGGTCAGCTTCCACCACCAGTGGCGAAAGTCGACGCCAAGCAGCGAAAAGATGAAACACAACATGATACTGAAGATGATTATGTAATGAAAAGCTATATGAATTAAATTAAACATAAGAAAACATACTGATTTACATAAATACACTTATAAAAGCTGTTACACTATTTCCTAAACATTTGTATCGCACTTTTGATGATTTTATGCTTGTTGATATTATGTACACTAATAAACTACACTTTGTAGCACTTTCTCTCTGGCCCACAAGTCTGTTGGTGTGGTGCAGCTGGTGCAGTTGAGACGACTGCGGCAGTCAGAGTGGGCACAAAGGAGCTCGTGAACGTGTGGTTCGCGTCAACCAAAACAGATGTTCTTTAATCAATGAGGGTGTCGCCAATGTGTTTCATTTAATTTATACAATTTTTCACCATTGCAATAATGTTATGTAGTGCTTATGTCATGTTTTGCCACTCGGTGTTTGACATCGGTTCACGCCACTTGTGACGAAAGCCGATGCCATTCGTTCAGTTCGTCTCAGCACCCGAGCCAGACCTGCAGCATGGTCGTCTGCTCAGCGAGCCCCCTCAGTACAATCATTTAGGCTGATATCACTTAATTGCAATAATAACTTAATTAACAGTAGTATTTTATTTATTTCTGTACCGAGGGGAGAACCACCTGCACTCTCACCAGAGAGCTTAACGCTACCGCATATCCGCATAACCACCATGCTGACATAGGTCATTTTCACGCTAAGATCACCGGCAGACCGTAAGTGCTGGGTCTGTTTCTTTTAATATTCACATGTCCACTTATTGAACATGTAATCAAGTATGTGAGTAAACAGCTTTACTAAATTCAGTGAGTGTTGATTCATTGTCCCCTGGGACACATAGGACGCTACATCCCTTGTAGTAACATCCACAATTTTTCTAATATATTTCAAGCGTAAGAGACGGCCTACAGTTTCGCCACAAGGTCAGTGTGTGTAAGTAGTGTAATATTAAGTGCGTGACAACTTCATCTTCAGACTGGCAGAGGCATCCAGGGCCCCCAGAGCCGTCGACCGAATGACCCACATCACTAACTCTCCACTGAGTTATGGTGCCGGGCAATTATACACTCAACCAGCCCTGGGTCACCTCGGCCACGTCGATTCTTTATTTTAGTGTAATAAAGAACTGAAAATCGCAACTTTAACGAATGTGTTACATTCGAGTTTGTTTAAAGACTGTTATTATTGTACACTTTTCCAATGTATGGAAACCAAGTGAACAAAGGTTTTGATAGGATAAAGTTGTAGAATTAAGCAGTGTTGATAACTTCATTAAAATTGAGATTTAACATTGTAAAATTAATAGTGAATTTGGTGCTATTGTTATCTGATGCAGCCGAAGTAAAATAATTATATCAGATAAACTTAAACAAAATTAGAAATATCTGCCATCGCGAGCTAATACAATAAACCTATTATTTAACATTAGTGGGGCTTCTAAAATGTTATTGTTTGCACTGTGCATGGTTTCGAAAAGGAGAGAAAATATTAAGGATGTCTGCAATAAAATACATACAGAGATACTACGTAAGTCAGTTAAGTGAAACACTTGGTTGGTATAAAATTCATTTAGTCAGTAAGGGCAACTTGCATATATATTATTGTAATGAACTACAACACATAGCAACTGTAAACCTAAATCTCAAAAACTGGTAGTAACAGGTGTGTTTAAAAGCAGTTATTGTGATCTTGACTTGGACCACTCCTGTGTGGTCTGGCATGGCCACTTTCATCATGTCATCGGTCCACAATCACTGCACCTGTGCGGCGCAAGGAACATGCATGTCGTGCATCCTGATGTGTGTCCTCATCGTTCACTTGGGAAAGGGTCATGAACCGATACCGAGTGATCCAACCGAGTCTCTGTGGTGTCCCTAGAGAGATCTGTGTAGCTAGGATAGGAATAAACTGTTAGAATGTGTATTAAATAGCATTATAGTTTTTCGCCTACAGACAAATGTTCGTGAAATTCGCCCTTAGGGTATTGCGAAGTAATAGCAGAATAAATGCACACCACATGCATATTTAATTAGGTGTAGAGTAGCAAGACTAAGGTATATGAAATGTTCTATATAATTTTCCGAGTGTAATTGTGTGTCTAATCAAGCCTATTAGTGACATGGGAAATAATTAGTCTTTCCTTCAACCTAACTGTTCAGGTCATAGAGTGTTCCAAAACTTAACAGACCTAAATTTCCCACGTGCTCGGCAAGGTACCACATAATCATGTTTTGTATTTAAATTAGAGCTTAAGAAATAACTCTGAACTCTCCTCAAATTGTGGGATGTCCATCCCGAATGTTGAAGGGTCCTATTGTTTGTATGTTTTATTTGTTTATGTAATGAGGTCAGTAAACTAAGATACCTAGCTGGATGGCACGAGCTCTCTGCGAGGACACGGTTCGCCCACGCTACCACTGGCAGTCTGATTCCATAGGCCTTCGGTGCTGTACATGCATCGTTTCGCGGGGATTTTCATACATTGTTCTGAACACTTAACTGCAATAGGTTAATGTAATTTACTGGAACTTTCCCTGCGTTTGCAGCACCCCTCCATCAGCTCAATTTACCGACCCTGGAGGTTTAATTACTGTTTTAAGTTTTCGTGCCATTCTTGGCTTTTTTGTATAGTAATGGCAGCTAGTAGGTCTTGTTAGTCAGGTCCGTTTTAATTGACATTGTATACATGTAACTGTGTACACTATTCGGCAATACAATTTACTTGAGTTAACCGAAACTTGTGAGTTCTGATTTATTGTTGTATTTCGGGCCCTGGCCCTTTCTAGGAAGTCATCTATGCTTCAAGGAGGCATCCTTCATTTATAAGGTAAAAAGTAATAGTAAAGCATGCTGGGGAGTCTGAGTACCTCGGCTATATATTATGTTTTTCTTTAAATTTGTACCGTGTGTCAGGAGATACAGCCACATGGTCGTTCGTCCCACAATCCTGAGAACTGTGACTTTGGGCTCACCCAGTGAGCTGGTGCCCATTCTATTCGAAATAGGGATAATTTGTAATATTCTGATTTTTCTTAACACAGTCGCTGGACGATGTCCGCTTTACTATCCCCGATCGCTCGGGTAATATTAATCTTTTACAAAAGAGAGTTACCAAACTACTATAAAATAAAACCTTAAATTCTTGGGTATTTCTGGAATGACTAGATGTTAGGAATGAGATATTTACCACGAAAGTGGTATGGTTTAAAAACAATCCCTTTTCTATAAACACCATGACCTCAAATTAGTGAAAAAAGTGCTAAGTTTAGTGCAATCTACTATAAGAATCTAATGCTTCCTTGATAGGATGTTATTCAATTCTGTAAGCCACTTGTGTAATATACCATACATGTCAAAAAGTGGCAGATTAATAAGTTTCTTTGTAATTCGATGTAGAATCTCGCACTTTTGGACCTAAACCTATAATGTTTCTGATACACATCCGTTTGTTTAAAAAGGGTTATTGCATAGTTTTTGGAAAGATAGAAAATAAGCTATCATATATTCTCAAAGGAGGATGTTGTAGAATTATGTATGGTTGATGGTAGTTTTTGAAATTAACTAATACTGTTGCAAATAATTAGTGAATTATAAGCAGAATTTGACTTGTGTAGACAAATTTAAAAAAATATTTTATAAAAAATGTCTGTGGCATAACCGGCAATACTAGAAATTAGGAATGAGCTTTAAGTTCAAAACGAAAGTGAAATGGTTTTGAAACATTCCGGTTTCTATGAACAATATGACCTCAAATTGATGAGTTAAATGTCAAGTTTAGTGCAATGTACTACATAAATAGAAGGCTTACTTGATATGCATTCAATTCTGTAAGCCACAAAAAAAATGAACGTTTTGGCTATTGATTATGATACTTGTAATTATGAAATATTCCTGTGTTAATATATTTATATTTAGAAAATAAATTTTTTTTTTTACCTTCTCTTGCGAATTCGAGGTGCATTGGGTTATTTAAAAACTGTCATTCGATATTAATATAATAATAATTATTATTATTATTACATGAATACAGTTTTTAATAGAAACATGTTTTCATTATATCTTGTGATGGTAATGAATTTAAGAAGCTAATATTATTAGTGATTTTCCAGGTAGTTGTAGCATAGTAATAAAATTAAAAATATATATTTATAAGTATTATTTAAATAGTGTTATCTATTTTTATTTCAAGATCATATTTTTTTTATTTCGCAATTTGTATGTCCTCTGCTTTTGAAGTACATTTTAAATTGTTTCTCCGTGATAATGATTAAAAAATGATTGATTTTACATTGATTATAGTTTATATACATACTGTTGTATTTTCAGAGTGTGACTCTCTTAGTATTATAAAATCTATTGAAGAACCTAGTAATATTAATAAACGTGTTGCATTTCTTTTAGTAATGTTCTTTCTAACTATTTAAAAAAAAAATTGTATATAATCAGTGTGCGACCGCCCAAACGCGTAATACAACAATAATAAATATTCCATAATACTATTTCTTCATATTCATGAAACGCAGAGCTATTAGGTTTTGTCATGTTGGCGACATATTTCTCTTCTCTATGATAGTGTTGACAAACAATATTATTGTGTTTACAGGTTGAGTTTGTACTTCGTAGTGTTTATTATTTTTAAAAAAAATCATGTGCTTATGGAAGTATTGTGAAGATTATGAACTTTTTGAATATGCATGTAAATAATATATTCGAGCACAATATTTTGAGTCGCGTGACACTCGTAATGTAATATATGTATAATAACTATTTTGAATTAAAATAATTTCTTATTGCTATACCACTAGATCCTCTTGAGCTATGTCTTATTTTGTTTTACATTGTAGTCTGCCAGTAGGTAGCAATTCCTGTTTACAAGATATTCCTGGAGTGTAGATACTGCCACTAACCACACAAATTACAATAAGCGATTGATATCTTCAGTAACAGTTTTGTTTGTTATGCACAACAAATGCCAATTTATAATAGTGTACAAATTGGCAAACCTCAGTAAATTTCTTGAGCAAAAGCCTATATGTAACCAACCACAATGCAGTCCTATTTTTCACTCATCAAATTCACTTCCATTGACATTTCTATCAGTAAAATATACATTCAGTTAGGGTTGCCAGGCGTCCGGATAAAGCCGGACATAGTTAGGCTTTTTGATTGCGTGTCCGGCCAAAATAAACGGTGTCCGGCTTGTCCGGCTTTTGTTAGGTTTTTTACATTTCGCAAACGAGCGAGCGCCGAGCGTGGCCGAGCGCAGGCGAGTCGACTGTCGGTCGCTCCCGCAGTCCCGCCCGCCCCCCTGCGCCACGCCGCGCCGCCGCCAGATACACTCCCGCTCTGTCAGTTGTCTGTCTGTTCATTCCTTGATTGTTAGCGCACGTTGCGTCGTCAGTTTTTGTATTCAGCGACAATAATTTTGGTAAGTATTGTTTGTACTGTACTTTATTGATGCTACTTTAATTCAGACATTATTATGGGTGCAACTGCAAGTGATGCGATGACAAACAAAAAAACAGTCATTTTATTTATTTTCAGATCTCAAAATGCCAAAGAGGAAATGTATTTTTTCAGAAGAATTAAAAAAAACATATAAAATGTTTAAGCCGACAGCAGAACCGTCGGAGGTGAAGTGTGAGCTTTGCGACCAGTTAATATCAATAGCCAGTAAGGGAAAATATGATCTCGAAAAGCACTTAAATACCGAAAAGCATCGGAAAAATATTAGGACCGCTGCGTGTTCGTCGAAAATAGACAATTTTGTAATAGCAAGATCGGGACCAAAAACAGAAGTGCAAGCGGCTGAGGCTACTTTAGTTTTTCACACGGTAAAACACAATCAGTCATTTAATTCATTAGACTGTACAGTACCACTTCAGAAGTGCCTTTATGCTGATTCAAACATTGCAAAAGGAATAACCTGTGCGAGAACAAAGGCAGAAGCAATTTTGAAAAATGTTCTTGCGCCATATGTTTTAAAAAATATATTGGAGGACTTGTCTGATATAAAGTACATAAGCGCTTCCACTGACGCAAGCAATCACGGTGCTATCAAGTTATTCCCGCTGTTAATTCAGTATTTTGACTATCAGAAAGACGGAATTCAGGTCTCCTTAATAGATATTCAATCACAAAAAAATGAGACATCCGATACGATATCTAATTACGTCTACGATTCACTGCGTGACAAAAACCTCTCAGACAAACTAGTAGCATTTTCGGCTGATAATGCTGCTACAAATTTTGGCGGCAAAGACAGAGGAGGGCAAAGTAATGTTTTCTTTACATTAAAATCTCTAACGAATAATCAGAATATTATTGGAGTCGGCTGTGTTGCACATATTTTCAATAATTCTGTCCATAGTGCTCTTGATTCCTTGCCATTGTGTCTTGAAAGTATTGTCATGCAGATTCACAATCATTTTGCTACATTTACCGTACGTACAGAGGAACTCAAAAGTATTAGCTCAGAATTAGACATTCATTTCAAACAAATACTTTATCATTCAAAGACGCGCTGGCTGAGTCTCTTCCCAGCGATAGAAAGGATTTTACAAATGTTTGAGCCCCTTAAGTCATATTTCCTGAAAAAGGAAAAGAATAATGCATCCAGAACTTTGAAAGAATTTTTTGAAAATGACCTTAACGAAGGCTATTGTTGGGCTGTTCATTCTTTCATGGCCATTTATCAAAATCGCATCAAAGATACAGAGAAGGCTCATGTTTCTGTAAATGAGGTTTTGGAAAACTGTTCTGAGATAATGAATAGCATAAATGCAAGGATTGAACAAGACTTTTATCCACTGAAAGTGACTTCTATTTTGCGTAAATTCAAAGACAATAACGAAAATTCTGAACAGGTGACTGCTTTCAAAGAGGATATTAAAAACATGTACATTATTGCAGTACAATATTTACGATCTTGGACTGAAAACTTATACAAAGACACAAAACATTTCACATGGATGACTTTAAAAGATGTTCCTGAATGGAATCAAGTTTCCGATACGATAAGTATCCTATCACAAAACAACGTTAAAGTTGACGATAGCAAATGTTTTGACCAACTGCAAAACCTTAAAAGTTTTCTGAATAATAACAAAGAGAACGTTGATTTCAAGAAGCTGTTAGCACACAAGAAATGGGTAGTCTATTTTAAATCGATGAGTAGTCAAGATTGCTTTTCAGAATTCCTAACTATTTGTCAGTATTACTTTGCGATCCCAGGACATAACGCAAACGTTGAAAGAGTTTTTTCCTTGATAGGTCAGCAATGGTCAAAAGAACGCAACAGATTACATGTTGACACTGTAGCTAAAATGTTGGTTGTAGAATTTAATTTAAAACATTTGACGTGTAAGGATTTTTACAATTGCATTTTAAAAGAAACTGAGCTTTTAAAGCAGGTTTCTGACAACCAAAAATATGAATAATTATTTTTATTGTTTAACTTAAAGAGAAAAAGTTTTGTTTTGTTTAGATTGTTTTTTTATTTTGTTTTGCTTTGGGAAGTAATAGCAGGTAAATAAGACTTATTTGTGCAATTGCCTTTCATTAGAATTTAAGAAGAATTTAAAAATGTTGATAAATGTTTATCTAGAATCTAATTTTGACTGATGACTTTATTTGACTGATTAATAATAAAGTACTTAGACTGATTTGGCATTCGATTTTATTTATATTTCATTAGAATTTAACAAGATTTATGGTAGTAATCAAAAAAGCTTGATTTTACATACAATTTTTTTGTCGTACCTATTAATACTCAGACACAAAATCCTCAATAATGTAGGGTGTCCGGCCTTTTTACCCAAATGTCCGGCCAAACTGGCTGGTCTGTCCGGCTATTAGGTTTGGCGACCTGGTAACCCTACATTCAGTAATATATTTGTATTTTTTTTGGTGTTTGCTAAAAAAAATTAATGCAAAAATTGTAATTTTTTGCGACTTAATAAAAGTCTAGACATTGTAAATCCAGATCTTCCTTTATATTATTTGCACTGTCGAAAATCTAGAACATTCAGGAAAAATTAATTGTAACTGCTAACATTATCAAGAAAAAAACTATATGGATAATGACAGACCAAAATTTGAATTGGAAGGATTACATTCCCTGTCCATAATTAACATGATGCACATAACATATCTAGTATAAATGTAATATATTTCTGTGTGTATGTCAGTATGTGCGCACATGTGCATTAACAGTATGAAATTATTGTTTGCGTATGGTATATCCTTATATTTGAATGCACAGGTAGGAATAGATAGATAGAAAGTGTTTTGATGAGGTGCTATGAAACGAGGGTTGGGGAGAGAGAAATAGTGAGGGCTCGAAAATGTTTGAGCTATGTGTAATAATTGTAATGAAGTTGGGAAAAATAGGTGGTTCAAAAAGGTAGTAGACATGCATAGGATCATCAGGTACATTTTCGACAGGAAACAAAAGTCAGTGATAGAATACTTCCTACTGCACAGTGGAATGAAGAAGAATGCCTACTGTGAATGTAAACATGATCGTAAGTGAAGCACTGGATGGGGACCATAGGTTTCTAGTGGCAGATGTAAGAGAAGCAGTAATTGAGAAGAATAAAGCATTTAGAGATTGGTTGAAAAAACAAAGCAGAGAGAAAGGCAAGTGTAGGTGTAACAAAAAGAAGGGGAAAGTAAAACAAGTAGTTAAGGTAGAAAGGAAATCATGGATGCAAGAGTCGACAAAGATGTTGCAGGAGGATGTATAGGGGAGTAAAATGATTACTGTACAGACAGTACAGGAGGGAGAAGAGGATAAAAGTGAGAATGATAAATGAAGAGGCAAGAGTGGCAGAGATGGAGGAAGAGGAACAGGAGTTACCGAGGAAATACTTTAAGAACTTGTTGAATCTAACAGAGGAGACAATAGTTGAAGAGATTTGGGCATCTCTTAACAGCAAGGTCTTAAGAGCCAATGAGGTTGATTGAGGTGAGTATGAAGCAGTGCGGGAATGAAAGGGCGGGGGAAACGAGAGATCCCCGAGAAAACCAGGTGACCAGCAGCATCGTCTGGCACGATTCCCACATGCGGAAATAGGTGAAGAAAATGGACACAGTATTACATGGAAGGAGGTACAGCAGGCGCTCCAGAAAATTAAGAGTGGGAAAACACCAGGTGTGGATGATCTGACTGGAAATAAAAGCAGCAGGGGCTGTACAGATAGTTGTGCCAATTGAAAATAGAATCCCAGAGGATTGGAGGAGGGGAGTCATAGTATGCCCTACCATATTTTAAAAGGAGATAGATGACTGTGAACTAATTATAGGGGAAAATCACAATGGTGTTTTACTGAGCAAATATTTATGAATATGTTTTGGAAAAGAGGATAAGAAAATGGATGGAAGGAAAGTGGAGAGAGGAACAGCATGGTTTCAGACAGGGGAGGTCTATGATAGATCTGATATTATCAGTGTGGCAGATTATTGTGGTCCAGGAAGTGCCTGGTTGAAAGACGTGTGGTGTGTTGACAATACCCCCTGCCATATGGCAGCATTGATAGACATGCAACGTATGAGAGGTTGACTGTTGGGCGTGGCTGGAACAATAGCAGTCATGTGTTGTGCAATATTGATATGCATTGACCGAGTGCAGGATTGGGAATCCTCTGTTAGTCACAACCCATGCAGTGCATGAATTGGATTCCCAGAGCTATACTTTCCCTCGTCCCATGCCAAGCATGGGCAGTATAAACCAGGGTGAGTTGCACCACCCATGGCTGTGTTTGTTTGCGCAGCCTGTGAGAGGCAGTTTGAGAGCTTGTTCGTGGTAGAGTTTCTTGCTAACACATAGAAAGTGTACCATCTTGCAGATGAATTAGAGTCTCACCTGTTTATAGGCGTTATGAAGCCTGTGCAAATTTATTTGGAATTTATAAGTTGTTCGGCTAGGGAGTTTGTTGGTGGAGGCATGCAGGCGGTGGTTAAAGTGACATCTTACTACACCTTGACTTTGTTAGGGAAGGAGAAATCCAAAAGCCCAGCCTGATAAAATCAACTGTGGCTAAGGGAATCCTAGTATTGTCCTTACAGATGAGTTCCAACCTGTGGTGTTCTCCTCCTGTGGGTATACATGCCTCTCTCATCTGGGAATCATCACTTAAGGGATTAATACGGCCCAGTCGCATGTTGAGGTGGCCAGTGCCAACACCGGGGCAATTCCACGAACAGTGAATTTTGGACAGAATCTTTGATCTTCCCCTTGCAGATGGGTGCTGGCTTGTGGTGTTCCCCTTTGTCTGGTATACACGGCCCACTGGTCTGGGAATCCCCAAACGTGCAGCTTTGTACGGCCCAATCTCAAGTGGTCAGTGCAAAACTTGCGTCAGATTCCTAGGGTGACGAATGCATCCTACCCTTGCTTTATTATTCCTCTAGATAATTCCTATTTCTGGCGTGGTAGTGACCTGTGGTGTTCACCTCCGTCAGGTAAACACTGCTCACACGTTGAATGGTCCTTCACATTCCCGTACCCATCCTGGATGCCTGGAAGATATCATCGGGTCCAGCTGTGTGCCAGACGTCCTAAGGCAAAGCGCCTGGGTGACGCCTCAGCCAGATTGCCTGGGAACAAACCCCCTATACTGATAGTGACATTGTACATCCGGGAAACCTCACCCAGGCCTTCTATGATCTGACGGACTTGTTTGGATCCCAACATGACCCAATCCTGCAGCCTACTGCTCAGCAGCAGGAAGGGAACACAGAGGAACCCATCTATCGAGACCAGGAGGCTCGGTAGTGCCAACAGGGAGAAACTCCCACTGGGAGNTTCCAATCACCCAGTACTATACCTCTGGTGCCAGGAACAGTTTCTTCTAGACAATCCAGCAACAAGCCCCATAGAAAGGAGTCCGTCGGCCACTGAGTGGGACTCCAGGATCCGTGAGATCATAGTAGAGAGAACGCTGCGATTCCGGGACATTTGACTTATGACGTACTCCTCTGTTTCTATACAGGAAAGTATAGCCAACTTTGTGAGGGCACACTAGGCAAGGAGGTCAGAAATATAGACTTACATAAGAGACAATCCACCATGCCCGTCCATGTATCTGCAAAGAGGAGAATCCTGGGAATAACAAATTAATTGAGAAAAGCTACAAGTATAATAAACATCTTGTGATGACTTTTATGGACTTGCGGTAGTGTAAAGAGAAACAAGGTGTTGGAAGCTCTGAGTGAGGCAAAAATAGGACAGAGCTAGGGAAATATATAAGGAAAACAAAAGTTGTGTAAGAACTTACTAGAGACAGACATTATGGGTTTGCCTAAGAAATGGAGTGAAGCAGCGGAGTGTGTTATTGCCTTTTATATTTATAATGGTTGTGGGGTAAATAACATGAAGTCTATGGTGTTTGTGGATGACCTGATGGTGTGGGGCGAAAAAGATGTGGAGTTACAGGTGCAACTGGATGTATGGAATGATGAAGTGAGAGATGAAGTTCTGTTCCAGGAAAAGTCAGGTGATGGTAATAAGTAGGAAAATCGACATGATCAAGAAGGGAATAAAATTATGTGGCGTGGTGCTGAAGTAGGTTGAAAACTTAAGATACCTGGGTAACATCCCAGGAGGAAAAGTGAGAAACAGGGAAGGGAACAGGTGATACAGAGAGAGCAGCAAGGAGATGCCCTTATATAGGTGTGTGAGGGACCTAGTGTGGAAAAGAGAAGTGCCACTAAGATGCAAGTAGGTAATGTACATGACATATTTTGTGCCCATTGTGACACGGACCTGAAACATGGATAGTGGACAAGAAGATGAATGAAAGATACAAGCAATGGATATGAAATTTGCAAGGGTCATGATGACAGTAACGAGGAGGGAAAGAATTCAAAATGAAGTGGTATGAAAGAATGTACAGATACTGGCAGAGATTGTGAAGGAGGCAAGAACGAAATGGTATGAGCACATCAAGAGGATGGGAAATGAGAGGTTGACAAGAAGGATGTTGGAACGGAATTTCAATGGAAGAAGGCCGCAAGAAAGACCAAAGAAGAGATGGGTGGAACAAGTGGCTGAGAGTGAGAGGAGGAGAGGTAAAGAATAGGAAACTGAGGGGGAGAATGGTGTATGAACAGAGGAAGATGGAGGCATTTTACCAAGCTGACCCAACTACGGGCTGGAAACAATCAAGGATATAATAATAGGTAATAATAATAATAACAAACTTACAATTGGTATGTTACCTGGTGGCAAGCACATCCCTCCCATCTTTCCCTCTCCAGGACTTTTCTAAACTCACTCCTCTTACACTTCCCAACTCTTCCTGTAATACATTCCACTCCCTCACCTACCTCACAAGCATGGAGAGCTTTCCACACTCCATTCTCCTCCATACCATCTGAATCTTCCCACTGTTGTCTTCTCTCCTCTGTACAGCCCCTTTGTTAGCCATACACTTAACGTCCCCCATCCTTCTTTACTGTTCACAACCCTATAAAACCTAACCAACTTTTCTACTCTTCTCCTAACCGACAAGGAGCTGCACCCATCTCCGTCATCACTGATGGGCTAAAGTTACTTTCCTCCTCCCCATCCTGCCCCTGCCTTGTCCACTTACCCTTCACTCATCTCGCTGTCCTTCTTTGTACCTTGTCCAACTCCCACTTCCACATACGGGTCCCATTCTGCATCCATTTATTCCAACATCGGCACACTTACCATCGTGCAGTAAGCTTTTTCTTTACCTCACTTCTGACTCCCTTCAGAAACCTTACCTTCCTTTCCCAACATTCCTAGTACTTTTCTACCCTTCAACACAACTCTCTGAACCTACTGCTTCCATCCAAGATCTCCCTAACACAACCCCCGGTTGCTTATATTCTGATGCCTCCCCTATATCATGCTGCCTCCATTCATAATGTACCTGCTCGTCACTCTTTTCGTAGTAAACTTAACTAACCTTAGTTTTTCTAAGATTGATCTCATTCTTTTCTGTTCACCGCCACACTTGATTAATGCCATTCTGCAGCTGCTTCTCTCCACCTACCTCTGTATACAGCATGCAGTATTCTGCAAACAATCTTATTTTACCTCCTATCTCTAAAACCATGTAATTTGCAACAATGGTAAACAGCAAGTAATAGTAATTATTTTATTGTCGTACAACATACAAGTATGTAATAGACAGTGTCAAATAAAATTACATATACATCATACAAACAGTAAATAAACATAAATGATTAATAATAAAATACATGAATTAATCAAGGTACACAGTCGCTATCAAAATATTCTTTACTATCATAAACAGGATGTAAAATTAATAAAACTTTTACCTTACTTTTTAAAATGTTATATGGCAATAACTTAGTCTCTTTGGTTTTTAATCTTTTAAAAAATTGTATCCAGATTGTATAATAATGTTTTGTGCTTTTCATTAGACTTTGATAAGGAACATCTAAAAATTTCTGACTTCTCTTCGCATAGGAATGTATAGCCTTTTTACAAACATAGTTATTAAAAGTACACTTCCCTGCGGCATACCTGGGAAGTCTCCTAACCATTTCACTACCGATGATAATAATGATGTGTATAATTTTCTTTTGAAGTTTGAACACATTCTTCCAATTTTCATATACGTCCCAGAATATTATACAATATGATGTGATTAAGGAATTTATATTAGCTAAGTAAAGTATAGTTTATTTTTTTTTTATTTTTTCCTTCCCCAATTGAGAAGAAAGCAAAAACAAAGAGCTCAGTTTTTTTACACAATTCTGTAGTATGTGGTTTCCAGTTAAAGTTATGATCTATTTTTAAACCTAGTGTCATTGGCTATAAGCAGAAATTCATTGTTTGCTATCCCTCATGAACTACTGATACACCCCAGGTGATTTGTAACTTTAGTATCAGAAGTTCAATGGGAGCATTTATTAACTAATCAATTTGTAAATTAACTTAGACAAAGGGCTATCAATTAGTGAGATTAAAAAATTATTTCATTATAACAATGGGCCACAAAATTGTGAATGATCTGTGCAAGCATCACAGTGAAAGTTAATGAGAATATTGTCCACATAATTAGAAGCACTGCAAGCCTTAATTGAGCGCAAGTGTTCATTGGCTGAATAACAAAATTGTTTTTGTGAACGACAATGTAAATAGCAAATTAGATAGTGTTAATGAGAATGTAAATAGCCAGATAAATAATGTTAGTGGACAAGAAAATAGACACAGTAAATGAAAATGTAGATTAGGAAAATATAAGGCATTAGCAAGATAGTGAATAGGAGAATTGACTGTGTTAACGAGAAAATTGACAGTGTAAACCAAAGAATGGACAGTGTAAATGAAGTAGTTGACAGTGTCAGTGGAAGGATGGATAGTGTTGAGAATGAAGTGGGTGCATTGAAGAAGGAATGGCATGAATTTCTTTAGCAATGAAGTTCCACTATCATTGCTCTAGTAGCTAAGATGAGTGGGGAAGAAGAGCAACCTCGGAGGGTGGCCATCAACTCTATGGCATTGGTGCCATGCAGCCAGGAGTGGGGAAGAGGTAGCAATTAAGTCCGCTCCTTATGATGGCAAGACTCCTTGGCGGGAGTACCAACCCCAATTTGAAATAGTTGCCACTCTGAGTGGCTTGTCAGACAAACAGCAGGATTACTATCTCACTGCTGTGTTGAGAGACGCTGCACTGAGCATACTAGTCTCTAACAGAGTGGTATTGACTGGATCCACACTGGTGTGGGCCTTGGAGTTATGTTTTGGTGACCAATACCTGTGATATGCCCATCTTGTCCAACTGCGAAGCCACACCCAACGATTAGAAGGGTCGTTGCAGGAGCTGTGGCAAGACATTATGCGGCTGCCCTACCTAGCTCTGGAAGGGAGGCGGCCCAGGAGGCTTGCAACACCACATCACAATATTGGTTTCTTCGTGGATGCTATTGCCAATGTGGATGTTTGCACAGTTGTACACCTGGCAGCGCCACACAACATGCAGGACGCCCTGGCCCAAGTATTGGAGGTGGAATCGTCAAAGCAGTAGCCAACACCCTGACATGCAGTGCAGGCAGCCATACTGTGCCATGACGATGATGGAGATCACATATTGGGCATCTTGAAGAAGTTGGAGGCCACCATGGCAGACGTTGCTACCAGAATGTTGGGAGTGTGGCCGAACAGGACATTTGAGAGCCCAATGCCCCCAAAGGAACTTCAGGATGCGACAGCCAGAAGTGAATATGAGTGAGAGCATTTTGAGGAGACTGTAGTCAGCGGTGAGGGAACTTCTGAACAACATAGAGGCAGCAGCACCTGTCCCATGTTGACGTAGACACCAAGAATGTTGGAGCTATAGAAAGGAGGAACATTTACATGCCTGTTGTCCAAGGATATCATCCAGTACCAATCATAGAGAAACAGGCAATATGACAGCCTCACCAATTGTTAATTCTGGCAGCACAATGATGATATTCTGATACACAGCCAAACCACATTCTGGAAACAACATACTTCAGGAATGGCAAAAGATTGCTACCTAACAGTAAGGAACATCAAGATACAAGAGCTGAACTGCCTAAGAAGACTCTCCACAGATAATGTGGAGAAGATGAGACAAGTCCAACTAAGGAATGTAATTGCATGCATGTGTCTTCAGGGGAAGGAAGTCAGTCAGGAAGGAGTAAAAGAGAAACCATAACCCAAGAGATACTGGGGAGAAATTCAGAGGACGGTTAGTGTGGTTGTATGACACTAAACATTGTGAAGGCATGTCAAGACACTAAACATGGTTTAGGTACCATATAAAATTTTGTAGCAAGTCAGTGATAATGTCCTTCCAGATTGATTATCATGGCTCCTTAGAAGAAAAGTCAATGATGATCCACATTGACCAACTGGCATTCTATGAAGGTCAGAATGTAGCAGAGTCTGTTCAGTATGAACAGACTTGAGGAGGGGACAGTGTTACATGCAGCCGCTCTGCATCCTTACCCTTGCCCTTCCCTTTGGGTATACGAAACACAGTACTACAAGGCCATCACTGGTACCTGCAAAAGTGCTCACAGAGTTACATACAAGCAGCCGTAAAACACATGTCGTGTACCACGATAAGACTATCAAAACTGATGCCACTCCCATTCTTGGAAGATTGAATGTCTTGGGATAGTCACTGCGCAAATTTTCTGATCATCACCTCCCCTTCCCCCTCAGCACAACTCATGGGGTGAAGAACCTTCTGAGTCAGGTCGGCTCAGCTATATAAGCTGCTGTGTTCCCCGGAGTTGAGAGTTTGGAATCGTGGACAGCCATTGATGCCAGGTGTGTAGTACTATCGAAGTGACGAACAATGACAGTGACCAGCAAATCGTGTAGTCTGCAAGTATCAGGAGTAGAGAGAGAAACTGACTGGCTGGACTGTGGGAAAGTGGGACTGGTTGTGTGAGTAGCAGACCTTTGAAATGGTGTTAATGTATGGCAGTAGACACTTTGAGTGTATATGTGTAACTATTATGTGAAGATTAAGTGACTAGCTAGTATAAAAGACTGTGATCACTGATAGACTAATTGGTGAAATAGTATATGCATAAGCAGTTTAATATTGTTAGTGTGTATTTTTATATTATTGTGAATAAATTAAGAAATTAAATTGAGCTCTTGTATTTGATTAAGACTTCTATCCCTCACAAACTCAGGTATGCCCCTGGCGACTTCTAACAGTAGTTTTAAAGGTTGTGAAAAAAATTTTCCTAACATGCAGGCATGCACCAAATTTTTGTTACCAATGTTGATGCTTGTATCGCTACCCTCTTCTGTTATGCTTTCATTCCTATTCATCCTTTCAGTCTTTTACATTTTTTTACGTATGGTTAGTCATTACAATTCAAGAAGCTTTATTAACTTCTGTTAGGATTATGCATGAAAATAACTAAAGTCACTATCACCATGAACTGTATGGTGACATAACATCACATTTACTTGGGCTGGAGAAATATTCAGGATATAAACGGCAATGCGTACATGTGTGTGTGTGTGTCTATATATATAATATGTATATATGTGTGTATATATATATTTATTTATTTATATATATATTTATTTATTTATATATATATGTATATACATATATATATATATATATGCAATGCTAATCTAAAGCAGACGGAGTGATTGCATAGTGAGAGTTGTTATGCTATACTTCCTTTAAATTTTTGTTCATATATTTTTAATATTTCATAGCTTATCCATGTTATGTAAAATATTAGTAGTGCATTTTTGGTTTCGATGATGTGTACATTTGTTTATGTTGGTTTCTTTGTAGTAACACACTTTTGCTGGTGTGGAGATTTTATTGTGTATTTTAAACACAACAGTTATGTCGCTTAAAGGTTTTGCCATTGGCTTGTTGCCTGCATGGGCTGTGTGTTAAGATATTAGTAGTGTGCTAGAGGAGGGAGTTTGTGTGGAGTCATTGGATAAGATGGTTGTTAGTACAGTCTGCATTTCAACATTGCATAGTAAGGCCCACAAATGGAGGGAGATATCTATTATTATACCTTATTCGTAGGCAGGGTTTCAGTAGGATAGGTATGAATATCTTAAGAATTTCATGAATGTTTAAACAGAACATTTTTAAAGGTTTTCTTTTGCAAAATCCTTTGTGGAATTTGATGTCTGCCTCTGATCACAAAATTTTCAGATACAAGAAAATGTNATTTCAACATTGCATAGTAAGGCCCACAAATGGAGGGAGATATCTATTATTATACCTTATTCGTAGGCAGGGTTTCATAGTATAGGTATGAATATCTTAAGAATTTCATGAATGTTTAAACAAAACATTTTTGGAGGTTTTCTTTTGCAAAACCCTTTGTGGAATTTGATGTCTGCCTCTGATCACAAAATTTTCAGATACAACAAAATGCNTTGTGGAATTTGATGTCTGCCTCTGATCACAAAATTTTCAGATACAAGAAAATGTTGTTGCGGTTTATATTGGCTTTTAACATTTTCCTGGTTAACAATTTACCTAAAATTTACCCCTGAAATGGTTTTTCGGGATGATGTTATTTCATTATAATATTTTTATCCTTGTTGAGTATAAAATCGGCATCCCTTCAAATTGATTATAATATAGTTCTACTGTAGTTTACAAGCTTTAACTAATTAAACTGTTAATATATCACACAAAATGTGAAGTAGAAAAACTGTTTAGTTCTTTATCCTGTGATATGTTATTGTGGTAGCACACCCGATGTGCCTCTGGTGCTCTAATGGCTCACCTGCAGCATTGTCTACCTGTTTGGTTGTCAACATCTTGAGAAGACTTAATGCGTAGCCCCCCTTCCCCCCCTAGTTGCTCAGGTCAGAACATCCTGTTCTCTCTACATGATAGATTCAATGCTCTCTGGAAGAGGAGAGGGTTGAACACATACATTTTGCCTTTATTCTCACATATCCAAGCCCCCTCTCACAGACGTGTAAAACTATTTGTAATTGTACCTTTACTGGCAGGTTGCTGTCATATACCCCCACTGCCCTGTGTGCTTGTACAGGCAGATGGCTATAGATATCTGCACTAAACTGGCTTAAGAGGAGGGCTATAACCATAGTGACATCTACATCTGAGGCAGCTTCTGGAATGTTCTGAAAGATGTTTGTAATATTGTGCCATGTAAGGGGTCAACTTGCAAGTACGCTGGAAAACAAAAAAAAAAGTGGTAAAGGCATGCATATGCAAATAACAAGAGTTATGGAACCAATCAGAGTAACGCAATGCAGTTGGCAGCGCCTATATAAGACAACAAGCATCTGGCAAAGTTGCTAGATTGGTTACTGCTGCAACAATGGCAGGTTATCAAGATTTAAGTGAGTTTGAACGTTGTGTTATAGTCGGCGCATGAGAGATGGGACATAGCATCTCCGAGGTAGCGATAAAATTTGGATTTTGGCGTACGACCATTTCACTAGTGTACAGTGGATATCGGGAATCCAGTAAAACATAAAATCTTTGACATTGCTGCGGCCGGAAAAAGAACATGAACGAAAGGGACAAACGACGACTGACGAGAATCACTAAACGTGACAGACGTGCAACTCTTTCTCAAATTGGTGCAAATTTCAATGCTGGGGCATCNGACTGACGAGAATCACTAAACGTGACAGACGTACAACTCTTTCTCAAATTGGTGCAAATTTCAATGCTGGGGCATCAACAAGTGCCAGCGTGCGAACTATTCAACAGACCATCATTGATATGGGCTTACGTAGACGAAGGCCCACTCGTGTACCGTTGTTGACTGCACGACACAAAACTTTACGCCTCGCCTGGGCCCACCAACACCNGGCTCCGGGAATACTCTTCTGACTTTAGACACTTCCATTGGCCACCTAAATCACCAGACATGGACATTATTGAGCATATCTTGGATGCCTTGCAACGTGCTGTTCAGAAGAGATCTCCACCGCCTCACACTCCTATGGATTTGTGGACTGCCCTGCAGGATTCATGGTGTGAATTGCCGCCTGCATACCTTCAGACATTAGTCAAGTCCATGCCACGTCGTCTTGCGGCACTTCTGCGTGCTCGCGGGGGCCCTACACGATATTAGCCAGGTGTACCAGTTTTTTTTTGGCTCTTCAGTGTATAATCTATATCTCTGATAATGACGACTCTTCTTAATGCCTAGTATCAGCCCTACAATGTTTATAATGGGTATCAAGCACACCACCATTGAGACTTAGTTCAGTCTTGACTTCTCCAGAATCAAAAGACAATTTATGTGTACTCACTACTTACTGTAAACACAGTACAGTGCAGTGGAGTGCCATATTTAACCACACTACCTTGCAGTATACCAGTGACAAGCTGAGAGACTAGCGTCCCCATCCAATGACCTCCACATGTGCAAATACTAATTGCAAAGGATGTGGTCTGGCCAGTAGAGAGCAGCAACAGTAGGGACTTATTGCTACCTCCACAACCCAGTACTGAAAAGGACTATGAGAATGCTGTCCTGTTTCAGTGGAACTGTATTTATTAAATTTAAGATCTGGTGATACCGAAAAGACAGGAGAATTTTGTATTTTAAAGAGTTTTTGAGTATCAGTATAATTCAGTACAAAACAATTTGTTTAGTCGTGGTGCTCATTTTTATTTAAATGTAGACAGAATATGTGCTTGGGCAAAAAAATCACAAGCCACCTTAAAGATTTCCATTACTACTATATAAAGTGTACAATAAATTATGCATTATTGACAAATAAAATTTTTAGGTTAAACACTTCGGAGCAAACATTCGCATTCCTTTTATTACCGTATTCAAGAAGAATTTCTCTTTTTTCTCCAAGAAATGAGTGTCATTTCTGCGAAGTACTTAGTCAGCAAAATGGGTCTCAATTACACGCTACCAACACAGCATTGGATAATGTTTTTAGTAATTTTGCGTATAGTGTGTTGTCAAAATTTTCCAAAACAGTTTGCTTACCCTGGTCCTAAATACCATACTTCCTTCCTGTGTACAGTGGCAATCCTTTACTTTTAAAGTTTTAAAATGTGCAGTTTTCATAGCAGAGAAAATCACAATCTGGCTATAGTTGTACGGTATCTCCAGTACGAGTTGCACTGGATGCAGTAGCACATGTATGAAGGATGTTTTTACATGACAACTCAATTTACAATTTTTGCTGCATTTACAGTTGTTACGTGGTCCTAGATCACATATGTATTTATAGTTCGGCAATCGTAGGTATTTAAAACTAATGCTTTTTAGAAAGATCCCGTATGTTGAGCTGTAGTGATTTTTAAAATTAAATGCAAGTTATGCAAGTTTTTAATGATTAAGGATTTTTTATCGTTTACCTTCAAATAGAATTGAAATGTGAGGATATTATATATTTTTGTGCAAATAATTTTATTGTGATTTTATGCTTTATTTANTTCAAATAGAATTGAAATGTGAGGATATTATATATTTTTGTGCAAATAATTTTATTGTGATTTTATGCTTTATTTATTCTGATTAAATTTTTTTCAGGATGGCAAACAAACTATAATTACCATGGAGAGCAGAAGTAATGAATCAGACAATTGTGGAGCAATCAAGATAGCTTCCGAGAATGACCAGTGTAATCGCAAACTGGAAATTAAAAAGGAAAATTTGGCTTTTGGGAGTACATTTCAACCTGCATCACCAGTTAACTACAGTGATGAAACATTCCAGAATAGATTGAATACCTTTGAAATTTCCACAATTAGTTTTAAAGGTTCAACAGATAAAACGCAGAGTTTGAAGGAACGAAAAAAACTATATAAGAAAAAAGTAGCAGATGAGAAAAAGAGGCAAAGAGAAGAAGAATACAGACAGAAACTTTTGCCAAAGGACCAGAAAGTAACATTAGTGAATCAGGAGGCTTTGAAATTTTTGGATAAGTATTCTCTCTCAGAATTACGTCACAAAAATATTGGTTATTCATTAGAACAGAATCGTGATAATTTCCCAGCTCTTGGAGCTGTGCGAAGCAAGCCAAAAAGAGGAGAAATGGTACAAAACAGTTGTAAAGAACACACATGCAGTGATGACTCNGAGCTGTGCGAAGCAAGCCAAAAAGAGGAGAAATGGTACAAAACAGTTGTAAAGAACACACATGCAGTGATGACTCATGTTTGTGCAGTAGTACGGCAACAGGGCAGAACTGTGAGCCTGCTGCAGGCACTGGTACCGAGGGTCAGAAGGACNGTGTTTGTGCAGTAGTACGGCAACAGGGCAGAACTGTGAGCCTGCTGCAGGCACTGGTACCGAGGGTCAGAAGGACAAAACTGTGCAGTCAAAGAGAGCTCATTGGAAGAGTGCAGTTGCTGTTGCTCTTCTGGATATTGCAAAGGTGTAGTATACATATACAGGATGAGTATAAAATACCCCAACTTTAAAGATCTATAATATCAAAATCAAACAACCTACAACCTTGATTGACCAATCAAATGAACCGTGGAACAGTGAAGTTTGTTTACCACACATTCATAAATGTTCAATGTGACCACCACGAGCGGCTCGAATGACATCTACGCGATAATCAAACTCGTTCCACACACTTGTCAGCATGTCCGGTGTTACGGTTTGGATGGCGTCCGTAATTAGCGTTTTGAGGTCATCAATGTTAGCCACAATGGTGGTCGAAACACTTGATCCTTTATGTACCCCCATATAAAAAAATTCCACGGGGTAAAATCCGGGCTTCTTGGGGGCCAGTGATGAAGAGTCTGGTCACCAGCTGCTCCTCGACCAATCCAGCGTTGTGGCAACGTTTCGTTCAGGTATCCACGAACAGCTAGGTGCCAATGGGTGGCGCACCATAAAGGAAACATCAGACCGTCCCCTTCATATTGACGTGTCGAATGCGAGCTCGCTACCCCCTCACCACCTCAAACCGAGAGTTACGAACGCCATCCAAACCGTAACACCGGACATGCTGACAAGAGCATGGAACAAGTTTGATTATCGCTTAGATGTCGTTAGGGCCACTCATGGTGGTCACATTGAACATTTATGAATGTATGTTAAACAAACTTCACGGTTCCACGGTTCATTTGATTGGTCAATCAAAGTTGTAGGTTGTTTGGTTTTGATATTATAGACCTTCAAAGTTGGGGTATTCTTTTATACTCATTCTGTATAACATATGCATGCAAAAAATTTGACTGTTGCTGGATTGTGTATTTACTCTTCTTGTTGTACAGACCTGTATTTTTGATACAGTAATTCACATGGGCAGTGTGTGTGCTATGTGTGTGGTTGTCATAAGGTTCAATTATGGGACATTTATCTTTTATGCAATTTTTTTAAACTGATGTTTATAATGTTGTTAGGCTAATCATGTTGGCAGTTTTCGTTCTGGAATAACTTGAGCCCAGGTTTAAATGCAGCACCGGCACTTTAATTTAGATAGTTCCTTAGTGACCTCGACCATTTGCAGTTTACAGGATTAATTTCTCACCAACTTCAGTTCATAGTTGAAAGTAATCAGATGTTACTTGGTATGATAGTTATTCACATTTGCTGCTTAATTCCTTTGTGTAACACTTTTTATTAGAAATGAACATGCAAGTAGGAATAAGCCGTTATAAGGCAATAATAGTACCTAAACTTGTACATGATATGGAAGAAAATTTTAGTGTTGAAATGTTTTTCTTTGTGATTTTGCCAACAGTTTCAACTATATTTTTATACACTCATTTGCAAAAAAATTGATTACCATGAACAAATTGCACTAGTACAATGAAGGATGTCACAAAATATCATAATAGCCCGACATGTGTGCTATTTACATTTAATGTAGTTTTCTTGCGCAGATGTGCTACTAGTGGGAATATATGTCTTTCCATCATTCATAGCTGCTAGACAATGAATAAGGCCTTAGTAGCAGCGTGAGCCACAGAGCCAGGTTCAGTGAACACGCATCATTTGACAATCCTTTGCCCAGCTGGATGAGTTTGAGAGAGGCCGTATCATCAGCATCCGAGAGGCAGGTTAGACATTTTGGTCCATTGCTTGCCACTTGAACAGTTCTGCCTACACTGTGAGTCTGTGTTGGATGTAGAGGGTATAGGAAGGTACACACACCCATCTAGAAGGCTTGGGTCGACCTCGGCAGACAACCAGCTGGGAGGATAGTTTAATCGTGTCTAAGGCTGTAAGCACTCCACGGGCATTGCTGTGCACCATCCAGGGATATGTCACTGCAGCTGNAGTTTAATCGTGTCTAAGGCTGTAAGCACTCCACGGGCATTGCTGTGCACCATCCAGGGATATGTCACTGCAGCTGGGGATACACCTTTGTCCACCAGTACCCTATCCAGGTGACTAGCAGATTGGAATCTGTCGTTGCTGTGTCCCTTACAATGTCTNCCACAATGGTGGTCGAAACACTTGATCCTTTATGTACCCCCATATAAAAAAATTCCACGGGGTAAAATCCGGGCTTTTTGGGGGCCAGTGATGAAGAGCCTGGTGACCAGCTGCTCCTCGACCAATCCAGCGTTGTGGCAACGTTTCGTTCAGGTATCCATGAACAGCTAGGTGCCAATGGGTGGCGCACCATAAAGGAAACATCAGACCGTCCCCTTCATATTGACGTGTCGAATGCGAGCTCGCTACCCCCTCACCACCTCAAACCGAAAGTTACGAACGCCATCCAAACCGTAACACCGGACATGCTGACAAGAGCATGGAACAAGTTTGATTATCGCGTAGATGTCGTTAGGGCCACTCATGGTGGTCACATTGAACATTTATGAATGTATGTTAAACAAACTTCACGGTTACACGGTTCATTTGATTGGTCAATCAAAGTTGTAGGTTGTTTGGTTTTGATATTATAGACCTTCAAAGTTGGGGTATTCTTTTATACTCATTCTGTATAACATATGCATGCAAAAAATTTGACTGTTGCTGGATTGTGTATTTACTCTTCTTGTTGTACAGACCTGTATTTTTGATACAGTAATTCACATGGGCAGTGTGTGTGCTATGTGTGTGGTTGTCATAAGGTTCAATTATGGGACATTTATCTTTTATGCAATTTTTTTAAACTGATGTTATTAATGTTGGTAGGCTAATCATGTTGGCAGTTTTCGTTCTGGAATAACTTGAGCCCAGGTTTAAATGCAGCACCGGCACTTGAATTTAGATAGTTCCTTAGTGACCTCGACCATGTGCAGTTTACAGGATTAATTTCTCACCAACTTCAGTTCGTAGTTGAAAGTAATCAGATGTTACTTGGTATGATAGTTATTCACATTTGCTGCTTAATTCCTTTGTGTAACACTTTTTATTAGAAATGAACATGCAAGTAGGAATAAGCCGTTATAAGGCAATAATAGTACCTAAACTTGTACATAATATGGAAACAAATTTTAGTGTTGAAATGTTTTTCTTTGTGATTTTGCCAACAGTTTCAATTATATTTTTATACACTCATTTGCAAAAAAATTGATTATCATGAACAAATTGCACTAGTACAACGAAGGATGTCACAAAATATCATAATAGCCCGACATGTGTGCTATTTACACTTAATGCAGTTTTCTTGCGCAGATGTGCTACTAGTGGGAATATATGTCTTTCCATCATTCATAGCTGCTAGACAATGAATAAGGCCTTAGTAGCAGCGTGAGCCACAGAGCCAGGTTCAGTGAACACGCATCATTTGACAATCCTTTGCCCAGCTGGATGAGTTTGAGAGAGGCCGTATCATCAGCATCCGAGAGGCAGGTTAGACATTTTGTTCCATTGCTTGCCACTTGAACAGTTCTGCCTACACTGTGAGTCTGTGTTGGATGTAGAGGGTATAGGAAGGTACACACACCCATCTAGAAGGCTTGGGTCGACCTCGGCAGACAACCAGCTGGGAGGATCGTTTAATCGTGTCTAAGGCTGTAAGCACTCCACGGGCATTGCTGTGCACCATCCAGGGATATGTCACTGCAGCTGGGGATACACCTTTGTCCACCAGTACCCTATCCAGGTGACTAGCAGATTGGAATCTGTCGTTGCTGTGTCCCTTACAATGTCTACCAATACGACCTGAATATTGCCGAGCACGTGTGACCTGCTGGGAACGGGCAGCTTGTGGATTGGTGACAAGTGGTGTTTAGCGATGAATCATGTTTCTGTTTGGATACAGATAACCGCTGAATTCTAGTCTGGAGATGTGACCAGCGCCATGATCCATGCTTCATTGTAGAGCGGTACACCACCTCAACAAGAGGTGTCATGGTGTGGCTAGCCATTTCCTACAATTCCCACATCCCACTGGTAGTGATTGAAGTAGCACTGACGGTGCAACGTTACGTCCAATAAATTCTGCGACCATGTACGTCGCTCTTCCTGGTGCAGCTTGTAAACACTTTTTTCCAGCAGGATAATACCCGGCCTCACACAGTACGGGTATCTGTAACCTGCCTTCATGATATCAACATGCTACCTTGGCTAGCAAGGTCCCTAGACCTCTCGCCATCAAAAATTTTTCAGGCCAGATTAAACAGCAACGTCGACCAGTGGTAACTACGGTGGATTTGGAGAGTCAGTTGTACCAGTTGTGGCATCTTCCTTAGGAGAACATCTGACGCCTGTATGCCTTTGTGCTTGACCATATTACCGCCTGTCTCCATGCTACAGGTGGTCCACAACCATAGTAAGTGCATCCTGCAAGTGTTGGTCCCCTGCAATATATGCTTGGTGTGATCCAATATGTTGATGGTTTTGTATATATATACTACCTGTCCTCTGCTTGTACCCACTTATGTGCCCCTGTGATGGCACCTGCATATGTATGCTCATTTTTACAAATGAGTGTACATTTCTCTTAAGTTAACTGTATTAATTAAAAGCATAAGATAGTGTNAATGTATGCTCATTTTTACAAATGAGTGTACATTTCTCTTAAGTTAACTGTATTAATTAAAAGCATAAGATAGTGTCAAACTAAATTTGTAAATGTTGTTTCTAGGCAAAGCACTACTTTTTCATAGCAAACAGAGGTTATGTATTTATTCCACTGATGCATTGTAATTGTGTTTTGGAACTGTAAAATTGCATTGTAGATGGGAATAGCCAGCTAGTTTATGTGGAAACTCCAATTTATTGGACTTTAAAATTGATTTGTGTGAACGCTGGCATGAAGTAGGTGTATGTAAGGGATGATTTAAAAGCACTATAATTCATTAAGTAAGGTACACCTCTAAAAGGAAATTACTGACATGCATGTTCATCATGAATCGTATGTTTAGTATAACTGTATTCATTTGTTAATGTTTAAAAAAAAAATTATGAATTTCTCTTATTAGAATATATTACTATTTACCACCATATTACACAATTGTTTGAAGCACTATTCATTGAAGTAAATGAAATGACTGGCTCAAACACACAAAGAGATACTGATTTTTTNCACAATTGTTTGAAGCACTATTCATTGAAGTAAATGAAATGACTGGCTCAAACACACAAAGAGATACTGATTTTTTTCCCTGTGCTCCATCTAATTTTGTTAGCTTTTCATTTGTCATTCTGTGAGACCTGAGTCAACAAGATGATNATTTTTTCCCTGTGCTCCATCTAATTTTGTTAGCTTTTCATTTGTCATTCTGTGAGACCTGAGTCAACAAGATGATGTAACACAGACACTTCTGGTATTAAAGGAATGTAGATGACAAGACATCAAATAAAAACAAACACAATTCAGTTAATTAGTCGTTAAGGTTGGCATTCTCTCGAGAAACAAGAATGAAAATCATGCCATGTTGGTTTCTTTAATTCTTTTTGACTAATATCATAGTGTGGGTGCTGAAATGTTGCATTTTGTATTTTCATTTATTAACTTGCTTACCAGTTAATATTTTAATAAAAAATTTCTATTCAAGTTTATTTTATTAGTCTATTCTATTTTTTTCTTACTATATATTTCTGAACTTGGAAATTGCCAACATAGAAAAACATCTTAGAAATTTTCTAAGTTATGTGGTTCTAACTTGTGTGTTTCTAATTTGTAATAGTTCTAAGTTGTATGTTTCTACTGTATGACTGTTCTGAGGTGTGTGTTTCTAACTTATAAGAGTTCTAAGTTATTACTTTCTAGAAATTACAATGATTTTAAGTTATGTGGATCTTAGTTGTGAAACAGTTGTTTGTGTTGTGATGGCAAATGATTAATAGGGTCTTAGTCAACACCTGCATAACTTTTTACTTTCATACCCAGAGGCAGAAGGATAACAATCNCAAATGATTAATAGGGTCTTAGTCAACACCTGCATAACTTTTTACTTTCATACCCAGAGGCAGAAGGATAACAATCAGAAGCTCACTCTATACACGTTTTTAGAAACAACATAGTTCAGCGTTGTTAATTTCCCAGTAAAGGGGAATTTCCAGAAGGGTGTAAATTCATCAATGATGACAATCTAAACTATTTATCATCAAAAATTTAAATTTTTCACAGTCAAAAGACATTACCAATGAAAAGGAAAGTAGGTACCTTAATTCAGGTATCAAAATTGTGGTATAGTGTATTAGAATAAAAATCCTTAAAAATGTTTAGACCAAACTTTAATTTTAGAAATATAATTAGTATTTTCCACTGCCCTTTTTCCTCAAAATATATGTGCAAAGAGAACTAAAATAAAGTTTATAAGATTTACATTTGTAACCTACTTAAAAAAAGTATACACATACGAAATTTTCAAAATTCATACGTGTAGTTTCAGAAAAGTTTATATTACAGAAAATTTTTCAGAAATAGTCTATTCACGGTTACTTACAACTTTCTGAAGTCCTGCTGAAGTTCTGCTTCCAGGGCATTCCTCCGCCTCATGCAAACAAAGCTTAACCATGTCTCAAAAATTAAACCAAAGGTACAACGCACCGAATTTGTCTGCACTCAGTGTAATAATATTTTGCATAAGAACTATTTCAATGTAAATACAAGTATAAAATGTTTGTAACACATGACATATTTAGGAAACAACAAAACATGTCGTACATGGGGTGATTTTTTATAGGTTTAATTCAGAAAGTGTGAAGAAACTGTGAATAGACTGTATCCTTGTTTTAATCATTGATGACATTGAAGAACGATGATTATTGGAGGTTCCCACTGGTAAGCTGTGTCATGTGGTATATGACCGATGCTGTCGTGAGCCAGACGACAGAATGCTGGAGATCCCATAATCAGTGTCGCAAGCACGAGTATGCCCACAGCCTTTGATGTCGTACCCCCTGATCAGGCTCAAACAAACAGCACACTCACTGTCATAGGTGATGCCCAGCAACTTGTCTCTGCTTCGTGAAGCACTTCAAAAACATGTCGCAAACCGCACATCTATTGTACAAACAATTTCTGATAATGCTGTAGCAAAGTGCCTCGCTTATGCTCACGAAGACCTCTTACCATATATGTTTAATGTAAAAAATATCAGAGCCTTCTAAGAAAACCTCAATTCTGTGTTCGCAGGAGCAGATGTCCCAGATAATTAGAAAACATGCAGATACCAGCACCTATATGCTTATCCTTTTTACATAACAGTTCCATACAAACAATTACACATTCAGAAATTCATGTACAAACATTGCTATAAATGTTTCAAAACTTGAGTCATTAATTTCGACTGGAATCTCTTATCTTACTCCAACCCATATATACATATATATATATATATATAGTCTACAACTTGCATTTTGTGTTCCTTCTATGCTCCTAAAACATTCCTATCACTGAATATAGAAACCAACAAATTTTTTCAAAGTCCGAGAGTGAATTAATATTTTTTATAGTTTTGAGTTTTCAACTCAGTTCTCTAAGCAAGCCTTGCCTTTGGAGATTACTTAAAACTACATATCAGATATTTGAGTGTATAAACAGTCAGAAATTCACGTACAAGTGACGTTAAAAAGATGTCCTAAAACTCAAGTTGGTATTTGAGCTGTGGATCTCTGTCATTTTAAAATACATGTCTCCACTTTCCAAATTCTTAGTTCTGCACTGTGTGTTTCTATTCTGTGACTATTCGGAGTTGTGTGTGTCTAACTTACGATAGTTCTAATTTATGACTGTGTGTTTGTAAGTTGTGTGTTTTTGCTCTACAACTGTTCTAAGTTATGACTTTATAAGTTACAACTATTCTAAGTTGTGATTTTCCGAGTTACAATGGTCTAAGTTATGGTAGTTCTAAGATATGACAGTTGCAACTTATGGTGATTTTTTCAAGAATTCTAACTTAATACTGTTCTTAAGTTATGTGTGGTTCTCCTTCAAGAGGTGCAGCATCGGTTTAATGGTATAAAGATGAATATAATTTTTTTTTCTGATCCATTTGGATAGCTGTGGTTGCTGGCACATTATTGTTCATTGTGAATATGCTGTTAAACTGCTATAACGTAAGTAAATACATTCATGCACAATCTTTGTAGCCAATGTGTGTGTTGTTGGTTGGGGGCATCTGAGAAGACTGGAAATTGTTTATTTATTCTGCAGTAGGGAGGTCATCACTTTAATATCATTTTTCTGTATAGTAATATTATTGGCACTAATAGTAACGCACATTCACTGTTGGAGAGTACTTAAAAAATATCACCAGGACTGTAACTCATACATTTAAAATTGCATTCTTTTTTTTTTTTATATATATATAGTTGACATGTACTTTTTTCAGGATCAATTATCATTAAAACAAGAAGAGGACAAAAAGAAGCAAAAAGTTAAGGCACTAAAAAATTCTAAGCCTCTATTGTTTGGTAACCCACTAGATTCTTCAAATCCTGAGCGTAAACGTGGAAAGTTTAGAGAAAATAAAAAGGAAAAAGTCTCGTCATTGAAAAAGATTATTCGCAATGAATTGGAAAAGAAGAAACAAGAGAAAGCAGAGTTCGAGCAGG
This sequence comes from Clitarchus hookeri, assembly GCA_002778355.1. Lineage (NCBI taxonomy): Eukaryota > Metazoa > Arthropoda > Insecta > Phasmatodea > Phasmatidae > Clitarchus > Clitarchus hookeri. The sequence continues at coordinate 89,216 of NQII01006217.1, read as the reverse complement.
TTAATCAGAAGCCAGTTCCTGAACTTAGTGAGCAGGATTGGGATGCATTGTTCTCCGAGGTCAGTAACGAGTTTAATGGATATTTAGGACATAATATTCAATTGTCATCTGGTGATGTTGAAACCACACAACAGGATTCTAATTCAGAAACATCCACCTCAGTTATAAGTTTTGAGAAGAATGAAGATACCTCACCTACAAACATTCTAATTGAGTCATCTGCAACTGTTGATAATGGAAGCTTGACAGGAGTCAAACCAAAATCTATCTTGCATAGCAGAAAATTCAGGGAGTAAGTATTTATTTTATCACTAAGAATTTTCTTGCAGCAGCAAACTTTGTCACAGTGTATAAAAACATTTATAATTCCCCACAAGCTGTAAGAACTGCATATTTTTGCTGTAAGCAAAGCAAATTACATCATCAGCACAAATTTCTGGAAGTTCTATCTTTATGTCATTCTTTTTGTAGTCCTAAGTCATTGGTTGCTACATGCATACTACGGCTCATTTAGGGATGAAGGTATTACTATGGATGGTTTTAGACCCACCCACAATATGACTTGAGATGAGATAACTATAGTAGAACTTAACTTTTGCAACCCCTTTTATTAAGACCATCTCTCTTTTAAAATCCATTTTTGAGGAACCGAAAAAAATCAGTAAAAAAGTTGACAATTTTAGGGAAATCAGCTAAAAAAAACAAGAAGTTACTGATATAACTAATAAGTTTACTTTCCTCAACATGGGTGCAATTAATTTTTAAATAAGTTTTTAAAAACCGAGTTGGTAGGTAGGACTTGACTTTTCTTTGAAAGCAATAACATTAGAAATGAAACCAGAAACGTATGCAACAGTANGAGTTGGTAGGTAGGACTTGACTTTTCTTTGAAAGCAATAACATTAGAAATGAAACCAGAAACGTATGCAACAGTAGCGAGACAATTACAAATACACACGTGCCTTTTTTACCTGGGACTTGATCCCAGAGAACCTCGTACCGAACTGGCGTGCAATGCAGTGCATTATGGAGGTCTGATTGGGAGAATCAACTTTGGATTTAATCAGTGTAATGTTTCGAATGATAGGGTTTGAAATATTTAGAGGGCTGTCATTTTGATAATAAATGACTGAGCCAGCCACTTAAAACATGTAAATTTACATGGCCTACCATAGCGCTATTTGTGTGAAGAATTTGGTGGNATGACTGAGCCAGCCACTTAAAACATGTAAATTTACATGGCCTACCATAGCGCTATTTGTGTGAAGAATTTGGTGGAAATTGATTGTTTTGTCTCTGAGATATGGCATAAAAAACTTAATTTTCTTATTTAATGCTATTGTACAAGATTGCCAAAAACAAGAGGCTCTATGTACGATGCTTCTAATGTATACCGCCTACTTACAAATTTTGGTTGTGGCAAATTTATCTATATTGTTTATGATTGTTGTTGATGTTGATGATGTTGAAATGTTCCAGTGTAACATTTGGGGGGAATTGGTTGAATGGTCCTTGAAATATGGCATAAAACCCCCATAATTTTCATATGGCGATCTTCATAACTGGAGGACCAAAGAGTAATGTAGTTGCACATTCAATGATTGTATACTGCCAATATACAAAGTTGAGTTAAAGTAGATTACATAGTTTCGTAGATATAGCACTCAAAACTATATAGCCAGCCATTCTAAAAATAAGTTTGTCATTCTTAAAAAATACATATATTAATATGGCCTACCACAGTATATCATCTTCGCCATATTTTGTAAAAATGGGTTGATTGTTTCTCAAGATATGAGATAAAAACTAATTTTTTTTTGTTGGTGGGGCTATCTTACAAAGTGACAGAGAAATGAGGCTCTGCATAGACATATTTTAGGGTTGTAATAGGCACTGCCAACACACAGTTAAGTTGGAATTTGTTTCATTGATAAAATATACTGAGCAAAAATATTTATATAGCCACCATTTTGAAAATGAGTGCGTGACCTACTTAAAACATACAAGTTTACACCACCTGCTGCAGTGCTATTTGTTTGCCAAATTTGGTAGGAATCTGTCAATTGTTTCCTGAGATATTACATAAAACTTTATTTATCTGTGTATCACTATCTTACAAAGTGGAGGACAAAAGATGCTCGATGTTGACAAAGTTGATAGTTGTAATATCTACTGCCAGCATACAAAGTTAAGTAGGAATTGATTACATGGTTTTGACAATGCAATATTATAAGCTAAAAATGGTGATATGGCCGCCATTTTTAAAATAAGTGTCTGAGATGCTTAAAACGTACCACTTATCATCTGCCTTAGTACTCCGTGTTTCCCAAATTTGATAGGAATCAGTCAATTGTTATGACAAAATGACAGATATGACACAAAAACTTTATTTATTCGCATGATGCTATCTTACAAATGGCTGACAAAATGTGCTCCATGTAGATACAGTTGATAGTTGTAATATCTACTGCCAGCATACAAAGTGATGTTGGAATTGATTACATAATTTCAACGATATAGCATTTTAAGTTATAATGACCGCCATTTTGGAAATAAGTATCTGACATGCTTAAAACATATCACTTAATATCATCTGCATCAGTACTACTACTTTGCCGAATTTGGTGGGAATCTGTTAATTTTTTACACAGATATGACACAATAACTTTACATATTCATATGGTGCTATCATCCAAAATAGCCAACGATAGTGGTTATGTGTTGGTATACAAAATNCAATAACTTTACATATTCATATGGTGCTATCATCCAAAATAGCCAACGATAGTGGTTATGTGTTGGTATACAAAATTTGGTTGAAATTGTTTAAATGGTATGGTAGATTACCAAATAATCCTAAAACAAAATTTGTATTGCAGCCATTTTGAATATAAGTACCTAATCTAGTAAAATCATTTACACTTTCTTGGTCTGTCATAGTATTACTTACCTGCCAAATAGGTTTGGGAATTGGTTTANTCTAGTAAAATCATTTACACTTTCTTGGTCTGTCATAGTATTACTTACCTGCCAAATAGGTTTGGGAATTGGTTTAGTAATTTTCAAGATATAATGTAAAAATTGTATGTCTTAATTTGGTGCTATTTTTCAAAATGGCAGACTAGGAACAATATCCATCTCAAAATTTAGTGCTTACTGCCAGCATACAAAATTTGTTTAAATCAGTTGAATGGTTTCTGAAATAAGTAATATCACCCCAAATTTTAAAATGGCTGCCATTTTGAAAGTAAGTGCCTGGCATGGTCCAAAACTATAAAAGTCAGATGTCTTTAATAAGTATTATTTGTATACCAAGTTTGGTGAAATTCTATTCAGGTGTTCAGAAATTTAAAGGGGACACACACACACATGCAGGGAAGTGATCTCATAAGCCTTTCTTTCCTTGGGAAAGTAGTTTAATATGTCACTATGCATTGGGTTACTTTTTTCAAACACTGTACTCCAAGCAGTGTACATCTAAAATATATATATACCCAACCTTCCCCATTTTGACGTATAGGGGTCGGGTGGGTCAAAATCTGCCAAATTTTCCAAACCCTCTATAGGCATTATGTTNCTCCCCATTTTGACGTATAGGGGTCGGGTGGGTCAAAATCTGCCAAATTTTCCAAACCCTCTATAGGCATTATGTTAGTTTGTAGCAACCATAAAAGTGTAGCCAGTGTAGTGTAGCAGCTACCCCAGTTTCCCCTCTTGGTGCAAGTGTACTCACAGAGTTNAACCATAAAAGTGTAGCCAGTGTAGTGTAGCAGCTACCCCAGTTTCCCCTCTTGGTGCAAGTGTACTCACAGAGTTTACAGAAACAACTTTGTGCAATTTTCATCCCAGTTTTGCTGCATGTTTGACAATACAGATTTTTTTTTAGTGATGGGTTTTACATTAATTAAAGAATTTTGCTATGACGCATGTTTAGCACTCAATCATGTCTATAGCCTTCAGTCTACATACACACACACGCGGAGTGAGTACGTGAGGGGGCATGTAAATAAGAGAGAGAGTGCGAGTGAAAGAGAGAGTAAGTGAAAAAGAGTGTCTGTGTTTGTGTGTTTTCTACAGTCATAATAAATATAAGCATAGCCCTTTTTCTTTAGAAATCTCGTGTAATGGTGGAGCTAACTGATTTGATAGATACATTTCGTTAATTTGTTTTTGATTTTGTGTGGGAATGTAGTTGTTTTGCAGTATTTCAGATGTTTTGGCAGTGTTAGTATGCGTATTTGTNATTTTTGATTTTGTGTGGGAATGTAGTTGTTTTGCAGTATTTCAGATGTTTTGGCAGTGTTAGTATGCGTATTTGTCTTTTTTGTTTTAAGTTGTAGTTGAATTTATTTTAGGGATTATTGATTAGGGCCATTATGATGGTCATTGGTGTTCTTTCTTTTTGAGTACCTCCTGGAAATATAATTGTTTGTTATTTCTGTGCAGTTTTGCTCGTGCGGGACAGTGCGACAAGGTTCGTACCAGTGTCCGAAGGGACTCTTTGTACAGCGCGATGCCTTTTTAGTTTATAATTGGGGAGCATTATATGAGTAGCTCTGCACTATGCCGTTATTTGGGTATGTTTATGGCACAGTGATATGAGGGGTGGCAGTGGAGTGCTGTAGAATTATTAGCAGTGAGCACCCGCTGCCACCTAACAGAAGACAACCAACCTTCAGAGAGTAAGCTTTAGATGTGACCAATGTACCTCACACCGGCAAGCACCTGCGACCGTCTCTTATCTCATTTTCAAACTAAACATTTCTGTAAAATTTCTTATGATGCGAGGGAGGGTTTTAATACTGTGAATTATTAATGGGCTCTAGAATACTGTTCTCGTAATCTGCCTGGCTCGTGCCGGAAACTGTTTCGTATCTCTGCTGTGTAAAGTATGGGAACTGCATAAACTTGAATAAATATCACAGAAAAATATTCAACTTTTGCTGTTTTTTTACGGTGCCGTTATTTACAACTCGTGTTTCTGCCAAGTGAGTGAATCTAGCTGAGTTTGGTTGTTTGTTTCTGGCAGCTGTAAAATTACGCTATATTTTATTGTTCAGCAATTATAGCAAAAATTAGCTCTTACAAAAGTTACATTGATTTCAAGTGGTATTTTTTGTGAAACTGCAAAACATGAAGAATATATTACATAAAGCTTACCTCACTTCAAAGTATGCACTGTATTCACAGTTTCCTTTTACTAAAAGCCTTCCACCAGTTGCTATAAAAATATTCCAAGTTTTCATCTCATATAAACAGATATATTTTCAAATAACCAATAAACATCCAACAAATCTAAATTTTGTGTGATTATATTTGCATTACACCAGTTACACCTCCTTGAAAGCTGGTGTGATTCTGGCTGCAGAAATTAAACATTAATGGAAAGTAGCAATCGTTTTGGCCTCGTTTAACTTCGCATTCACATCTGGTTGAAGGAAAACACTTTTGTGCAGTTTTGTTTGTTGTGTAGTTGAAACACACAAACCTATTGTGTGTTTAACTGTGCATATAAAACTCCAAAAAATAATATTATTGAAGGTGAATTATCCACAGTTAGATATACATTGCTGTCCCAAATTAATGCAACAAACAGACATCCATTCCTCCCGTGATCATTGTACCACGAGATGACATCGGACGATAGTAAAATGGGAACAAATGAAAATACACCCATATTCTGAACAGCAGATGGCATTACTGTCCTCTTACCACCATGAAAGTAATGACATCAGTGCCCCTATCAAACGGTGTGCATAGTGTTTACTGCTGTATTAGTCCAACTGCAATGTTCATTGTCTACACATTCAGTTATGGCACAGAGAAGACACCTGGAAGACTCCCTGTGGTGTAAGGCAATAGGAAAAATTGCAGCTGGACAGTCTCAAGCTGATGTGGTCAGATGGCTTAATGTTTAATGTTCATCATTCTGTTGCTTCTCGAATATGGTAGCAGTTTTTAGCATCTGAAATAGTATCTCGAAAATCTTGAAAACCAAGGCAAGGATGACCACAAGTGACGTTAAAAAAAGAGGATTGTTATTTGGCTATTAGGGTAAAATGGTAAAGACGGCTTAGGCAGAGAGGTCCTTCTTGTCGGAGACCTGCTGTACGTGTACCCCTGACACGTGTTCACAGATGAAGACATCTAGAGTGGAGCCATCAACATGTCCACTGGACAGTCAAACAACAGGCCAATGTTCCCATTACAGATGAATTCAGATTCAGTCTTCAGAATGTTTCTCGATGAGTTCACATCTGGAGAAAACCTGGAACACAATTTTAGTCCTCAAACATAGTGGAAAGGGACTAATATGGAGAGGGATCAGTAATGGTGTGTAGAGGCATTATGCTAACCCTTCAAACACCTCTGCATGACATACAGGTAAACACAAAGGTTTAACTGCTCTCAGATATGAAAATATTTTGGCACCTCATGTTCGGTTGTTTAGAAGTTCTGTGCCAGGTGCTGTGGGTCCAGACTTCGTACTGATAGCTGATAATGCTCGTCCTCATAGAGCACAGATGGTTGATATGTACTGGAAACTGAATATATTGCGCACATGGATTGGCCTGCACACTCTCCTGACTTAAATTTTATAGAGAACGTATGGGATTCTATAAGGAAACAAGTGGCTTCANGGATTGGCCTGCACACTCTCCTGACTTAAATTTTATAGAGAACGTATGGGATTCTATAAGGAAACAAGTGGCTTCATGTCCAAATCCTCCAGGTGTTATAAGCTGCTCTACATAAAGAATGGGCGTTAATACTGCAAACTGTGATTTATGATCAAATTCGGAGCTTGCGACATTGTTGTGAGGCCTGTATTGCTGCCAGAGGTGATCACACACCATATTGAGTAGATGGATGTGTGTGAAAATGACTAACTTTTGAAAAGCAGAAAATGTGTTGGTGTTCTGTTAATTCATCAATAAATTATGTTATTATATACCGGTAATATTTTATTTTTTTATCCTTTATAATTTAATATTACCCGCTTCTATCTTGTGGCAAAATGATCACGGGAAGGATGGATGTCTGTCTGTTACTTTAATTTTGGATACCAGTGTATTTCATTTTTGTTCAGTTTTCAAGTGTGTAATTGCAGACTGCATGTAACTAGTTTTATTGTACAGATAATCAATAATTAACAGAAATATTTTATCAAATTATATGAAAATTCTCTCTATTCTAAGTAATGGTTTGTTAAACATTGCCGTGTGGTATTTTTAACATACGGTTCGGGAGGTATTAGCACTTAACATGCTGACAAGCCTTAAGAAGTTGAGAGGCCTGGCTGAAATTGTGTGGCCCGGCGTTGCACATGTTGCTGATGCTGTAACCTCAATGAATCTTAGGCTGCTGGTGAAGGCATTGTGGCTGGCCACGACTTGGATGTGTACTGCAGTGGGAATAACATCAGTAGGAAGCGATTATAGGATCCCACCTGTGACTGAATTGCTCTGTGAGGAAGCATGTTTGCGGTCTTTCTATCATATATTGCTACCTGTGAGATCAATGTCTTCAGCTGTTGCGAATCCCTTGAACTACATTCCAAGGGTTGTTGGCTGGAAGCCTTTAGCCTTCCTAATAAACTGTGGCTTGAGCTGGCTTGGAATGGACAACTGCATCTTCACATGCCAAGGAACCCTCCTCCAGGAGGCATATTAGGACAATGTTTCTTTGTGGTAAATGGGTTCTCACAACACCTTACTGAATGGAAAAAGCTCAGTGAAACACCATGCAATTTTTTGAGTGCTCATTGCTGAAAATAGCTGGACTAACCTTTTGCTCAGTTTGGGCCCTGTGTTAAACCAAGTCTGATGCACTCAACAGAGGACACAGGTTGGACATGGAAAGACTGGTACTTGTGAACCTAAAGTTGTTTGTATTCTCAAAAAATAAATGATCAGAGAGTTAAAAAATGTACTTTTAAGGGCTTGTCCCTTCTCTTTTGTGAACACCACAGTTTAGAACAATGAGAAAGATGGCATATCTTGCTTTCACCACATCCTGTATCATCTAGGCCATGGTGGTGTAGTGGTCAGACTAACCTCCCACCTAGGTGGGGGCCACAGTGGCTGAGCGGTTAGTCTGCTTACCTCCCACCAAGTTCAATCCCTGGCCAGGTCACTCCCAGATTTTCACTTGTGGGAATTATGCCGAACGATGCCGATCTCGTTGGATGGTTTCCTCAGGGATCTCCCATTTCCCTTGCCCTTTCATTCCAGAATTTCTCCATTCTCACCTCAATCACCCTCATTGGCTCTTAAGACCTTGCTGTTAAACAGTTGCTCAAATCTCTTCACTCACTCCCACCTAAGCGAACCAGGTTCGATTCCCGGTGGGGTTACCACAGATTTTTGCATGTGGGATGCGATTTTCGCATTTGCTGGATGATGCCGCTGACCATCAGGTTTTCTTGGGGATCTCCATTTTTCCCTGCCCTTGCATTCCCCTCACTTCAACCTCATCGGCTCTCAATACCTTAATGTTAACCCACCATTGGTTTCTATATAAGCATTTTGCTCACTCTATTTTAAATTATGCTGTAGTTTAAAAACTGGGAATGTTGTATGGTTACCTCACCTACTAGCTGAGTTTACAACCTTCCTTGGTGTTCAACTACAGTGGTGTCTCACTACAGTTAGTTGTTTACCCCACCAAGAGACTGTTTGTGTGCATGCATGGAGAGAGAGCAATGTGCTGTCTTTGCAACTTCTCGCGTTACTATTTTATGAGTGTTTCCCTCATGGTCGCATCGTAAAAATAAGTAGAGCAAGAAGATTGGTCGATTTAGCATTTCTTCAAAATAAAGGTAAGCTTTGTTTTCCGTTCTAATTATATGTAAGTATATGATGTAATGATCTTGTTAGGTGCTATAAATGAGCATGTATACATGATACAATGCAAAAATGGAGATACACAAAAGTCTTTATGTTTCGCAATAAATTATTTTGACATTTGTGTGTGTTATTTTACAACATAAAGTAAATATTTTTTTATCTAAAAAAATCTTGCAATGCGTTGTACAGTATTTCTCCAAAGATTTTCCCATACTCCTATGATTGCAGATGAAGTAAATAGAAAATTAACGTATGATAAGTTTTCTGCTTTCTGAGAGAATAGTCNGGATTGGCCTGCACACTCTCCTGACTTAAATTTTATAGAGAACGTATGGGATTCTATAAGGAAACAAGTGGCTTCACGTCCAAATCCTCCAGGGGTTATAAGCTGCTCTACATAAAGAATGGGCGTTAATACTGCAAACTGTGATTTATGATCAAATTTGGAGCTTGCGACATTGTTGTGAGGCCTGTATTGCTGCCAGAGGTGATCATACACCATATTGAGTAGATGGATGTGTGTGAAAATGACTAACTTTTGAAAAGCAGAAAATGTGTTGGTGTTCTGTTNCACACCATATTGAGTAGATGGATGTGTGTGAAAATGACTAACTTTTGAAAAGCAGAAAATGTGTTGGTGTTCTGTTAATTCATCAATAAATTATGTTATTATATACCGGTAATATTTTATTTTTTTATCCTTTATAATTTAATATTACCCGCTTCTATCTTGTGGCAAAATGATCACGGGAAGGATGGATGTCTGTCTGTTACTTTAATTTTGGATACCAGTGTATTTCATTTTTGTTCAGTTTTCAAGTGTGTAATTGCAGACTGCATGTAACTAGTTTTATTGTACAGATAATCAATAATTAACAGAAATATTTTATCAAATTATATGAAAATTCTCTCTATTCTAAGTAATGGTTTGTTAAACATTGGCGTGTGGTATTTTTAACATACGGTTCGGGAGGTATTAGCACTTAACATGCTGACAAGCCTTAAGAAGTTGAGAGGCCTGGCTGAAATTGTGTGGCCCGGCGTTGCACATGTTGCTGATTCTGTAACCTCAATGAATCTTAGGCTGCTGGTGAAGGCATTGTGGCTGGCCACGACTTGGATGTGTACTGCNCTGATTCTGTAACCTCAATGAATCTTAGGCTGCTGGTGAAGGCATTGTGGCTGGCCACGACTTGGATGTGTACTGCTGTGGGAATAACATCAGTAGGAAGCGATTATAGCATCCCACCTGTGACTGAATTGCTCTGGCTGTTATGTAATTCTCTAGGTCATCCGTTCCTCCTCGTGCTCTTGATACTGTTAGTGGGGCATGGAATTGTAAACAAAAGTGGGGGATAAATATGTATAGGAGGTTAGAGAAAAAGCAAGTGGTATTTATAAAGTGAGGAAGCATGTTTGCGGTCTTTCTATCATATATTGCTACCTGTGAGATCAATGTCTTCAGCTGTTGCGAATCCCTTGAACTACATTCCAAGGGTTGTTGGCTGTGGCTTGAGCTGGCTTGGAATGGACAACTGCATCTTCACATGCCAAGGAACCCTCCTCCAGGAGGCATATTAGGACAATGTTTCTTTGTGGTAAATGGGTTCTCACAACACCTTCCTGAATGGAAAAAGCTCAGTGAGACACCAAGCAATTTTTTGAGTGCTCATTGCTGAAAATAGCTGGACTAACCTTTTGCTCAGTTTGGGCCCTGTGTTAAACCAAGTCTGATGCACTCAACAGAGGACACAGGTTGGACATGGAAAGACTGGTACTTGTGAACCTAAAGTTGTTTGTATTCTCAAAATATAAATGATCAGAGAGTTAAAAAATGTACTTTTAAGGGCTTGTCCCTTCTCTTTTGTGAACACCACAGTTTAGAACAATGAGAAAGATGGCATACCTTGCTTTCACCACATTCTGTATCATCTAGGCCATGGTGGTGTAGTGGTCAGACTAACCTCCCACCTAGGTGGGGGCCACAGTGGCTGAGCGGTTAGTCTGCTTACCGCTCACCAAGTTCAATCCCTGGCCGGGTCACTCCCAGATTTTCACTTGTGGGAATTATGCCGAACGATGCCGATCTCGTTGGATGGTTTCCTCAGGGATCTCCCATTTCCCTTGCCCTTTCATTCCAGAATTTCTCCATTCTCACCTCAATCACCCTCATCGGCTCTTAAGACCTTGCTGTTAAAGAGTTGCTCAAATCTCTTCACTCACTCCCACCTAAGCGAACCAGGTTCGATTCCCTGTGGGGTTACCACAGATTTTTGCATGTGGGATGCGATTTTCGCATTTGCTGGATGATGCCGCTGGCCATCAGGTTTTCTTGGGGATCTCAATTTTTCCCTGCCCTTGCATTCCCCTCACTTCAACCTCATCGGCTCTCAATACCTTAATGTTAACCCACCATTGGTTTCTATATAAGCATTTCGCTCACCCTATTTTAAATTATGCTGTAGTTTAAAAACTGGGAATGTTGTATGGTTACCTCACCTACTAGCTGAGTTTACAACCTTCCTTGGTGTTCAACTACAGTGGTGTCTCACTACAGTTAGTTGTTTACCCCACCAAGAGACTGTTTGTGTGCATGCATGGAGAGAGAGCAATGTGCTGTCTTTGCAACTTCTCGCGTTACTATTTGATGAGTGTTTCCCTCATGGTCGCATCGTAAAAATTAGTAGAGCAAGAAGATTGGTCGATTTAGCATTTCTTCAAAATAAAGGTAAGCTTTGTTTTCCGTTCTAATTATATGTAAGTATATGATGTAATGATCTTGTTAGGTGCTATAAATGAGCATGTATACATGATACAATGCAAAAATGGAGATACACAAAAGTCTTTATGTTTCGCAATAAATTATTTTTTGACATTTGTGTGTGTTATTTTACAACATAAAGTAAATATTTTTTTATCTAAAAAAATCTTGCAATGTGTTGTACAGTATTTCTCCAAAGATTTTCCAATACTCCTATGATTGCAGATGAAGTAAATAGAAAATTAACGTATGATAAGTTTTCTGCTTTCTGAGAGAATAGTCNAATACTCCTATGATTGCAGATGAAGTAAATAGAAAATTAACGTATGATAAGTTTTCTGCTTTCTGAGAGAATAGTCAACAACCTCAGTGCAGCACTTTATATTGATAATATTCATGATTATGTGAAGTTGTTTCATACTTAGTTTTTATGATGTTTATGGCCATAAAAGTTTCTATTTGTTACAGCTTACTACATCATGGTTTACAAATAATTATTGCATCACAAATAAACTAATGTCATACTTTATTTGCTAATTTTCACTACCCATTATAAGGAAGCTTTGCCATTTTGTTTGTACTTTCATTCAACTCAAAGTATACAGTAAATAGTTTAGGACTTAGCAGCCTTCATTGTAATAAAATATAAATAATTACCAACTTTTTTTCTATATTTTTGTAGGAATTCCTCCATGGCTGCAGGAGTCTGCTTCACTTGATGTGGTAGCGGACAGCGAACAGCAAGCAGTATCTGGCAATAAGGAAGATAGTGACTGCAAGTGAACATAGTGACCATGCAACAAACACAGAACAGTCTGCTGAGTCTGGTGGCGAGGATTGAGAACAATTACAGTGGACCAGCTGTTACCATATTTGGAAAAGATAATTCAACCATTTGGTCAGTGTGTCATCCTCGTGGGAATGTGCGAACTAGAAAACAAAACTCATTTTCCAGGTGTGAAACAAGTGGCAAAAAATGCAGTAACAGTTTTAGATTGCTGTAAATTATTTTTTTTCCAGATACATCACTGCAAGAAGTAGTGAATTACACTAACATTTATCTTGCAAAATTGCGTGAAAACTATGATCATCGAAGGGACTGTCTTGATACAAACTTTGAAGAATTAAGTGCCTTACTTGGGCTGCTCTATACAGCTGGTGTAAATAAGAATCTGCACATAAATCTTGAAGAACTGTAGAGTGACGATGGGACTTCTCCGGAATGTTTCCAGGCAACAATGTCACTGAGAAGATTTTATTGGCTGCTATGTGCCCTGAGGTTTGATGACCTCTATGACCTAGCTATACGGAAGGCAACTGATAATTTAGCTCCAACAAAAAATATTTTTTAAGAACTTGTTGCTCGATGCTTAGCAAGTTACATAGTCAGAAAACACACAACTGTCAATGAAATACTTGAAGTTTTTCGAGGACACTGCAAATTCCAGCAGTATATTGCAAACAAACTGGCCAAGTACAGCATAAAGGTGTATACCTTGGTTGATGCACAAACATTTTATACAAGTAATTTGGAGATATATGCTGGTCAGCAACTAGATGGCCCGTACAAAGTTGACAGTAGTGCAAGCAGTATTGTAAAGTGCATTACTGACCCAATTATCAACACTGGTAGAAATGTCACTACGGACAATTATTTCACTTCTGTACCATTAGCTACGGATCTCTTAAAAAAAGAGAACAACTGTTGTTAGGACACTCCGGAAAGACAAAAAAAATTCCACTTGTCTTCAACAACGTAAAAGAAAGGCTGCCAAGAAGCAGTGTGTTTGCATTTTCAAGAACTGGTATCATATGTCCCTAAAAAGAACAAAAACGTGTTGCTCTGTTCCACGCTACATTTTGATGACAAGATTGACTAGGAATCAGGGAACCTCAACAAACCAGAAATAATTTCCTTCTACGATCTGAGTAAGAAAGGTGTTGATGTAGTTGATGCATTGAAAGATCATTACTCTTATGTCCAGAATAAGTAACAGGTGGCCTTTGACAATATTCCTCTCAATAATAAATATAGGTGGCATAAACTCTCAAATAAACTACAAGTCCAACACATGTAGAAATACCAAGACGTGCATTTTTGAAGACTTAGCTTTGGAGCTTATGAAACCCCATATCATGTTGATCTTCCATCCCTTATCTGCCAGAGACATCACGAAAAACCATAAAGAGAATAGCATGAATTTATGAAACTTAACCTGAATGCCATCTGAAGAATAATGTTCAAGGAAAGTGCTATTTTTATCTAGGCAAGAGAAACAGGAAGACAAAAAATGTGTGCAGTACTTGTGGAAAACGGATCTGTAATGAACATACATTTTACAAATGCCCTGCATGCAAAGCACAAGATGGAGAATAATGTAAGACTATGTGAAATGGGCTATACTATGTACATTATTTGAACTCCTTTGTGTAAAATCTTATTTTCAATCATATTGCAGTGCTTAGATAGGAATTTTAAAAATTGTGTAATTTTAGGACAAATTTTTAGTTTGCTGTAATTTTTTCTTATTTACATTTGACCATATTATGACTTTCTATTGACAGAAATATTGGCAAAGGAAAAAAATATTAAATCGTATTTATTAAATAAAATGGGTTATATTTGTGATATTATAAANGATATACTATGTACATTATTTGAACTCCTTTGTGTAAAATCTTATTTTCAATCATATTGCAGTGCTTAGATAGGAATTTTAAAAATTGTGTAATTTTAGGACAAATTTTTAGTTTGCTGTAATTTTTTCTTATTTACATTTGACCATATTATGACTTTCTATTGCTCAGAAATATTGGCAAAGGAAAAAAATATTAAATCGTATTTATTAAATAAAATGGGTTATATTTGTGATATTATAAATACATAACATTAAGTAATATTCAAGATTGCAACATAGTCACAAATGGTGGAATCGTAATTTTTTAGTAAAAAATTCTAACGATGATGCTGATAGATTTTTATTAATGATGATAATAATAATGATATTTTAAGAACAGTAATCAGAATGCGAATTATCTTTAATACCTGCTTTAAGACTAGTTCATATTAATGCTCTGAGACGGGTGAATATAGGTTTTGAGGGGCAGTGACCAAAAGATAGGAGTGAATTAAGGTGAAGGTAACCCAACTTAGGCACCAGACACCATCAGCAGGTGGTGTCAAGATAATGATGCTGGTGTTATTAAAATACACTATGATTATGGAAAACTTAGTGGGAGACATGCCAACTCATTGCTGAACCACCAAAGCCCACTACCCCGCTGTTGGTCCCACCTACCAAAACTCGTGGGAAGCACAATGCAAATTTGCTACTTGTGACAATGGTATTTTGTTGATTCATCCCAAGTTCTGCTGAATGGGTAGGAACCCTGGTGCATGATCAAAGGGACCTGTGATGCTGGTCGGGTGAGTCTTTATGGGAGGGGCATAAAAGTTCTGCATGGACCACGTTCACCCTGTGCTTCCCCACAGGCATACCTGTTAGGATCTGTCTCGCTCGTTGTTTTTGCCTTAGGCAGGTCTGCTTCATCTGAGTACTGAGGGCACTGGTTGACTTTCATTGCTTTAATCCGCTCTCCCTCTAAAGAGGAGTAAGGCATTGGGCAGTTAGCTNCTGAGGGCACTGGTTGACTTTCATTGCTTTAATCCGCTCTCCCTCTAAAGAGGAGTAAGGCATTGGGCAGTTAGCTTGGTGAGGTAATGGTTGAGATGTTAGGCAGGCATGGAGTATGCAAGGTAGCGAGGTAGGGGGTAGAGGAGGTCCCCGACACTCAAATATGTAATCTGAGGTAGCAGTATGGTANAGGTAGGGGGTAGAGGAGGTCCCCGACACTCAAATATGTAATCTGAGGTAGCAGTATGGTAGGTAATTGGATGAGAAAAATGCAGCGTTAAACAGTTTATAATGCTGGGATTGCGTGATGGAACTTGCTATGTGGAATAACATACAAAGTAGACTGACATAACACGATTATTGTGGTGCGCAAACATACTAACAAACGTAACACTCTCGCTTAGCTTGGAGACACACTGGCATGGTGTATTGACTAGGACAGCAGGGCGATTGCGACAGCCAAGGACTCAGTTTTGCTACTCATTGTTGTTCTAGGCATTTCCTTCCAGGCTTGTCAAGAAGAAAAAAGAGCTTTGGAGGTGAAGGTCACTGGAGATAAACTGACGTTTTTACAGCCAGTAACTCAATGTATATGCAGTGCAATGGGTCAGGGGTGCACAGGTGTCTCGGCTTGGAGGGCCATCCTCACTCTGCTGGAGTTGCACGGTTAGGCTGCACATGATAGGGAGTGGCAATAGGCGGTTTGTCCAGCCAACCCTGCGTGCGCACAGGGAAGAAGGCTAGCATGGGTAGTATTGGTGCTTGGTTAGAGACAGCACTCCCTCACCTAGCTTCATCGTGCCAATTGCACTGACGTCTGGTAGTTTTGCTTGGAAACAAGGGGATGTCAGCAGCGGAGGATATAATTTCACTGGCGCAACACGTGTGTTAATTCATCCCCCACCCCCTCCTCATCCTCCATGGTCAGTCTGATGTATTATAATTATAGCAAAACTGCAACTCAGTTAATAATTAGATTCCAATACTTATATTTTTTTTTGTTAAAGTGAGGGTTATGGTTTTAAATGAGACTAGAGTCATTGTAAAAATTATCCTAGAAATATTCAAATCCTGAAGAAAGGAATTTCAGTTCAGAATTATGTACATTTAATATTTATACTCTTTATGGGCTCCTGTAAGTGGGAAACCAGTAACTGGTTTGATGCACAGTTGTATTATTTTAGAATACGTGTTTTCATGTACATTACAATTCTCAGGCAGTTTAAAGTGAATCACTGCCTTAGGTTTTAAGTTTTGTGTTATTTGTAGTTGCTAATCAGTTGTGTTAACTGAATTCCTGAGTAATGACACCCTTTCTGCTATTATTTTACTTAAATTAACTCATCTTGCATTAAAAAAAACTATCGTGGTTGATCAACAAACTTTTAGTACTAGGTATATAAAAAAAGTTGCATCAAATAATAAATACATATTTGGCATTTTTGTTGAAAAAATTGCCCCGACTTCTTTTTGCAATGTTGTTAGCACTGTCAGATGCTTGCTGCAGTATTGTTATTTTTTTTTTAATTTCAGACAAGGTGTGCTTGTTGATAAGTAACCTGTAAGCCAACAGAATGACATCTAAAAATTACGTACTGAAATGATGAAAACTGTAACCATTTTGAGTTAAAGTTTTGGATAATGTCTTATTTATTTTCTCACTTGTAACACTGACCNTGAAAACTGTAACCATTTTGAGTTAAAGTTTTGGATAATGTGTTATTTATTTTCTCACTTGTAACACTGACCCAAAAATATTATTCCTATAATGCTTTGCTGAGAAAGGAATTATGAATTGTTTGTGTTTTAAGAAACATTAAACTACTGGATTTAGCATTGAGATTATGAGATAATATAAAGTATTGCTCATTAAATGAGAATATAGAATATTTTTTTATGTTGCAGTTTACGTGAACATAACTCACAACTTTATAGAAGTTGTTTCTGAAATAAGTTCAAACATTGATGTATGGATGAGCACAAGTAAGGTTCAATATGTTTAAAACATTTCATACCTAATAGATTAACAAGCATTATTTTCAANCCTAATCTCTTATTTTAGACTCTGTTATGGTGTACTGGTGTTGGTTAAGTAGATTATATCAGCAGAAGTGCACGGGCTGTAGACTCCCAGCACCCAGAGAACCTCTCTGCTGTATCAACTTGAAGGAGAGAGCATGAAAGGGAAAGTGAAAGACTATGTACACTGCTCACTCTCACACCCTTTTGGCAGCCATGTTTTTTGTCAAGTCTAACATCGAAAATACATATGTATGTATATTTTCTCTGTATGCAGCAGTGTCAGAAATATTTTATTGACTTAACATAATCATTATGATTGTGAAATGTGTAATACTGACAATATTCCATATGATATGGAACATAAAGAATTATAATATGTTTATGTTCAGGTTTTTCTTAAATTAGATGGACGCAATTTAAATGTTATCCCAACTTTAATTAATAAATACCTCTGCTACACATGTTCGTATTAATCACATGTAAAATGAGGACATGCACCACAACTATTTCACAGGGTCATGTGATTAAACACAAGACATTAAAACATTGACATTCTTTGTCTCTGAAACAAGCCTTATAGTGAATTGGGCAGTGGCTGCTCCAGGAAGAATTTCAAAGGGGGGCACAAAGTTAAAAATTAACATAATATTTTATTGAGATTCAATGAAATAACAAACCTCTAAGCACACCGGGTTTTCACTTTTAGTAGTTTAATCATGATTTCCAAGACTCGACCCCAAATAAATCCACAAAATGTATTGCATTCTTTTATTGTATAAATTATGTAGGTATCTATTATTTGTACTAGTTCATTGTTTTTTAACTGACCTTCTGTATACTTCATCCAACTGATTTCATATATCTACCCGGCCCAGCAAATTGTTTGGCACGTGTTCTACTATCAGTGTTTTGCTAAGTCAAGTTAGGGTATATATTGGTTTAAATCTTGACTGGAGTGGCCCTTTTCCTTATCAATGTACTGTGTATAAAATTATGTTTAGCAGTGCTACTGTTCTCATAACTAGAGCAAAGCAACTTTTTTTTCTGTCTCATCAACAGCTCTCCTATCAAAGGGGCATAGCTTGGGCCCTCGCTATTTACTCAGGTACAAAACTATCCATGGTTCCATTACTATTACGTAGACATGCCGGTTGTCCCCTGGGTTCAACTTGCAGCACCCAGAGAACACCTGCTCCCTCATCGTATCAGCAACAAGTCCACTGTTCCCCTCCATCACTCCCAGGATAAAAAAGAACAACAGGATACAGGCAACAAGATGGAAAAACTTCCATTTGCATCCCAAAATAAGTTATTGTGGAAAACCTTTTTTTTTGGGGGGGGGATAGATNAACTTTTGGGGGAGGGGGGGGGATAGATAACCTCCCTAATTTTTCTCTGCAGCCCACCTCTCAGTAAAAATTGTAAATACAACATTTAATTTGAAAAACATACAAATTTAAGTACATAAAAGTGTGTTAAATATGACAAAATAAATGTGTGCATTTCACACAAATTACATTTTAAAAAAAATTAATACATTAAATATGTTTGATATTTCCCTTTGGTACCACAAATGGCATTTTAAATGCCCACAAATGCAGATACATTAAAAAAACTAGCAAAATTTACATAAAAATATTACATTAAAAGGATTATATTAAAATTCTTTGGCATTTTTTCAACAAACTATGTACATTTGAAACATTAAAATTCTTTAAGGTAGCCGCCTGGTTAAAGGAATTTTTCACGTCTGAGGCCTAAAAGCGTGGGCGCTAGGGGTGACCGAGACATGCGCATCAACTCTCTCATAGCCTCTACGCGCAAAGCACTGAACTGGCGTGCAGTTTTGCCGTCGATAACGTGCCTCTATGAGACTTTCAGCACAGATGCTACAATTTTATGACGTAATGTTAAAAATAAAGGTTTGATGCACATCTCTATTCCTTTTTTAATGTTTTGTACTGGGATATCAATACCTAAAAATGACCGCGAAGACATTAGTTTGAGCCATTTTCACTATCACAAAAACATGCTTTAGAGAGAAATGGAGGAATTGAAAAACGTATAGAGACGCGTAACGTTTCTCAAATGCTATTCGTAAGCAAACCTCACACAGACACGTTGGATGGTTTTTTAATATAAAGTTCTCTGCTGGAGCTCAGCACACCATTCGGCGGCCTACCCAGGCGGCCACCTTAAGCTTTTACAATAATTATGCAGGGCACCTTGTCATTATCAAAGCTACCCAAATCCTGGCTTGTCACGTGCCTAAAACCAGTATTTATACAGAAATTTCAAATTCACGTTAGAACCATCTACAGATATTTGCAAAATATTACTTAAGGGCAGACATGGTTGTGGTGACAGTATCCATTAAATCTTTCACAGTTGCTCATTCCAGAAATGCAGAAATGAGGTACCTTGTCACAACTGTGTTGGAATCATCATTCCAGTAACGAACAACTACATATGTCATTTTGGGCCCCTTTTACTGACTTTATTTAGACTTTCATCAAATGAAATAGTACAAAATGAAACAGACTTCACTTCATCCACCAGCTTGTTTTGAAAATATGGGCCAAGACCACACGTAATTACATATGAAAACCATGACTTTTGTGCAATTAAGTTGTCAGGAAATGTGTATGGAAATAGATCAGAGCTTGCTCTTGAACTGCTTGATGAGGCATGTGTCACAACTTTGCTCATCGCCCAAATAATTTCTGCTTTTGTTACGCTCTTTTTCAAAACATAACCACTCAGATGAGGAAAGCCCACCACTTCACGGGATGTACATTTGTTGCAATCACTTGTTTGAGTGTTACTAGCATGCACAGCATTCACGTTTTGTGGTTGTGAGTCGGTAACTGATGATAATGAACCCGAACAAGAAACTGATGGCACATTTTTCAAACTGCCTACATCGTTCGGGCAGGAAACACTGCAGCCCTTGGAAAGCATCAAGGATATTTGATTACCACCAGATAAACTAGAAAACCATTGGGCATGGCGTTTGTCCTTCTCGTAAGTTTTAACGCAATATGCACAACCATGGGCAATGTCAAATTTGTTTCTGCAAAGTGTATAAAATGCTTTGAATTTTGACTATTCAACAGGCCTCAGTCAAAATTCCCACTTTCCTTCAGTAGCAGCTGGTAAACTACACTTCTCAGGCATTATTGACACACATCTGAAAATATTCTGCTGTAAAACTAGTAATTCATATTACACACCCTAACTCATGGCGCAGTTAACCATGATAACATTGCTTAGTCACAAACTGCAACACTGATTTTACAACCAAACCACTGCCATCCAATGCACATTGATCATGACCATTATTAAGAGTTACCTCGTTTAAAAAAAATGTGCACAGTCTTTTTTGGTAAGTGGTAACTTTTTACCTAGGCTAACATCTTTCACGTGGGAACTCAGAACTGCCTAAACTATGAAAACAAGTCAATTATTTCTGACCAAATACATTTTCACTTTCGACACTAACATTATGTTTATTACAATAGTTAAATAAATACCATAAAGTTTTAAAGTAACATCAAACAGTGTCAGCAGAAAGCCAAGTACAAAACATTTTAGCACTATTTTTTTTAAAAGTAAACAACACAAACTTTATTCCCAGTCACCAACACAAAAATAAGCCAACTCTTATTCGGGAAACCAACTTGTTGCATTCACATTTTCTTGTGCATTCATGCACTGCAGGAGATGTCAAAAAGTTATCTATTCATGGTAATGTTGTAGTATTTCCAATAATATTGCAAATGTTAACATCACCATCTTTATTCTGTCGATACAATGAAAACTAACAACCGTCCTCGCAAGTATGCTAAATCAATAGGTAATAAAACCTTGAAAACCAATATAATCATAACCAAAAAAAGTTAAACAAAATAAAAGTTTAGGAACTTTTGTGCAGATTTCACTACTTTCCGGTACTTTTATGACTTAGGTAATAATTTAGTGACTTTCATGACCTGTAGACACCTTGACTGGCCACACCAATGAAACAAGGAAATGCTAAAATAGTGAGGTGAACAATTTGCTGGGTACTTAATGATCTTAACCTGTCCTGTGNGATCTGTACCTGTCCTGTGTGCCTGCTACCATCTTCTTTGTATTTTATTGAGATTTTGTCTCATTACCAGTTTCATTCTTCTATTGAGTAAATATAAATGTGTCCCATCTCTCCGGAGGTTGCCATTTCCAGCATTCATTAGGAGACTGCCTGCAGGGTTTACTCTACTTTCTTAGCAGCAGTGGCATAACCAGAAATTTTTAAAGGGCAGGTTACATTGATGAAGGGAAGGGAGGGAGGGTGATGCACATATTAATCTGGACAAATACTAGGAGAAATTTTGCTTTACAATATAATATAATGGATCATAGTTTACAGCAATTACATATTATTATCATAATTCAAGGTTTATTAATAACTTTAATACTAATTGATAACAACCTTGGCGGCAAAGGTAGGGTGATTACAACCCTCATATCACTCCCTCCCTCTCTTGGATTCTTGGATGTGCCCTTGCTCAGGAGTCATGAGTTTATTCTTTGGAGGGAGCATCCTTTCCCAGTCCTGTGTTCACTGTTGGGAAGTTCAAGTGGGCCTATTTTATGAGTTTAACCCATTCTTATTTTATTTTTGAGAGCCATAGAAAGTGTTTGACTGTCAGTATAAGGATAAGAGACTATTTTCCAGGTAATATTGGTACTTTATAATCATGTGTATTTATTACAGTAAATAATTGTTTTAAAATANCCACAAATTTCCTTTATTAGTGTGGTCCCAATTCATCAATATTTGTTATGAAGGGTTTGCAAAGTGTATTTACAGTTGTTTAAATGGTTGGTGACTTTTAACTGCTGGAAACAGAGAATGTTTATGAAAAATAAATTCTAAAGTTTCCAACATTGTATCAGAAAACTGTACTGCAAAAAAATTGTCATTTACATATTTTATTACCCTCCTGAAACCATCACCGCTTCAAGAGAAAAGCATGATGACATGTAATTTATGTTACTTTACAGCTATAGAAGTAGATGAGGAGAATTACTTTGGCTTCAGGGTAATGCATCTGGAGAAGTCCTATGTGTAGCAAAACTGCAAAAAAAACTTAAAATGGCATGAAATTAGGAATTTGAAGCAGGCCAAAAAAATTATTATGAAATTTTTAATATATGGGTTTTACTGTGCTTACTTATAGAATATTGTAGACATTTTATGAAGCAGTGATTGTTCTTGTGGTCTCATAACATAACTATAATTCTTGTTTTACCTCTCCTCCCTCCAGATTAAGTGGTGAAATTTGTTTCTGGAATGATATATTGTTTTTTAGTAATTTTACAAATGTGCAATTTGAACTAATGGAATTACTTTAAATTTCAGGTGGATTAAATGATTTAGTCGGTCAGTTGAAAGAAGCAGCCACCATTCAAAATGTGCCTTGTATATTTGCTTTGCAACGAAGGAAGATGGGTTACCTGACACTCAAAAAGAGTCCTGTGAGTTGTCTTGGTGTTCTGAATTATCAAGCATGTGAGGTAAATTTATACTTTGTTTGTTCTAATACTGTAATTTGATTAGACCTTTCCATTATTTATATATAACAAGAGAGATGGTGGCCAAAGACAGCAGTTACAATTTCTTTTGTGCTTTTTTTTATATGCTTTTATGTTGATGGTTAAACTACTGAAATACATTGTTGCGTCTGTTCATCTGTGTAGAAATTTTTTCTGCATTTTGTTATATTTGTTTTTCATGGTGTTTTAAATGGTAGTGTGGTTGTTTGCCTTTATAACCACCAAATCCCTATATTTCAAATCAACACAATTTGAAGTGTCCAGTTAACTTTCTAAAGTTTATTATAATACACTGCCTGACAGAGAAAATGCCACACCATGAAGGTGTACAGCAGATGTACATACACCTATTATACATTTGATTATCATTTTTCGTCAATCACATAAACCGCAGATGTGATATAGGCAGACAATCAGCACGTGAAGCAGTCCTTCAAGACATTGTCTTGGCTTTACAAAGTGAGGGTTTTGGCTGTTGCTGTGTCTGGAGAACAAACAAGGTTTTTAAGATGCTATACCACACAATTCCATCAAATTGATGAGTTCACAAGAGGGTTCATTTTTGGTCTCCGTACTGCTGGTTGGCCCTTGCTCTGTATTGTAGAAGAAACATGTGAAGCCACAACCGCCAGTGGAATTTAGACATAGTGGTCCCAGGAAGGAAATGTGTGTCATTGTTGTGGGACCAGAGCTCGGAGACCGACATCAGAACAGATCATCGCATCAGACGCCATGCCATAGCACACCCACAATTCATGAATTCCGAAATTTTGCGAAGTGTGCAGGACTGTTTGGATGCTGTTATATCAACGTAGACAGTGTCACACCAATTAGCTGAGACAGATTTGTGTTCAGCCATCTGCTGTAGAGGCCACCCTTAACAGTGAGCCATTGCCATCATCGCTTAGAATGGTGTCACACTAGAGCTGCATGGGGTGCAGAACCAAACTGTGTAATCTTCAGCGAC
This sequence comes from Clitarchus hookeri, assembly GCA_002778355.1. NCBI lineage: Eukaryota > Metazoa > Arthropoda > Insecta > Phasmatodea > Phasmatidae > Clitarchus > Clitarchus hookeri. The sequence continues at coordinate 65,381 of NQII01006217.1, read as the reverse complement.
AAATTCTGTCTTTGTCTCGCCAATGGTGATCACCATGTTAAAGTCTGGCAGTGATATGGCCATCAGGCAGACCTGCATTTGTGGAGTTCTCCACAGCCCATAAATGTGGGCTTGCATCAACAACACATGGTCTTGATACCACAAGACATTATTCATACACTCGTCCAATCAATGCCATGACCGGTTCAGCAATGTATTGTCCAACATGAGGTCTCACTATTGCCCGATTATCCTGTATTTTAGGTAACTGGAGCTTTGTCTGTGAAAATAAATAGATGCTACATGCTGGAGTACGTCTAGACCTGGATCAGTATGTACATGTCATGCATGTCCTGTCCAGTGCCAACACACCTACTTGTATAAACAGCCGTATAAATAAACCTTAACCTGTCTCATGCAGAGGAAGGGAAGTCCATGTTTAAGAAGGAGACAGGCAAGGACCACCTCAGAAAGCAATGCACAGGTCAGTCATGGTGGGGCCTATGCAATGTTTACAGCCTCCTTTGTGGAGATTTAGAACATAGTGAGAAAATTTGCAGAATTTATAATTGCTATTGTTATAGTTTGTGTTCAGCAGATATGGGCTACCTACACATTGTGTGATCAATATGTCTGGGTTTATCCTGCTTCCCNTGCCTACACATCTTGTGATCAATATGTCTGGGTTTATCATGCTTCCCTGGTGTCATCCCTGGATGATAACCAGACAGTGAAATAGTATGAGCAGGAATACACTAGGTTTTGTGAGTAGATTGTGGACTTGCTTCAACTTTATTTCAATGCTGTGAGGTGATGAGGAGACAACCATTGTGACTGGCAACTAAACCACCATGTGCAACTTCACTACCCTGGTGAGTAATCATAGATGAGAACCAGGCAGTAAAAATGACTAAACACCAGGAATCAGAAAGTGGGCATCAGAGAATTGTGAACTCATTTCCTTTCTGTTATGGCCTGATTGAGTGAGGTGGAGCAACATACACAGCTTTTGGGAGGTAGCAGGGTAAAGTACAGGAGTTACGGAAACCCTGAGCGAGACTTACATGTACTGGGAATTGGACCATGGAATGGTTCTTGCACTGCTAATGCTGTTGAGAGTGGTTTACAACTGGTTACTCAAATGTATCCATACCAACTGGAATGTTCTGATGGCCCAAAAAGGGGGTTAACCATTTTTCACTGGTTTTGGCTGCATTATGTCTGAGACCACGTAGAATACAAAAACAACACTGAGTTTCACTTCAAACACCAGTGTTTGCCGAGATGCAATATGGTGGCGCGCGCAATAAACGAGTTTGTGGCAGTGCAACATAACCACGTGCATGCAAAGTTAACTCAATCATAACAAACAAAGAAAAATGAAAAATACAAATAACTGTAAGCCATCACCCACCCATCAAAATNAATATAACTGTTTACAAATAACTGTAAGCCTAACATACCACCCATCAAAATTTACAATTTTCCGCACTACCCAGCTAGTCACTGTACAGAAATTTTAGTTGATGGGAAGGCAACACAACTTGACTGCAGGTCTTATAACGTGACTCTGGCAAAAGGTGGTGATCACTATCCTAGGCACACTATCACTGCCAGGGTGTAGCATGCTGACCCACTCCAGCTGGCACTTGGGTACAGGAAGGTTATCCTCTTCCAGTAACACCAGATCACTTACATTGAGCTCACCATGAATGGCTGCAGAGTGTGCGGGTACTCCTTGTACCATCGCTGCCAGAAGTGCTGTGCTGCACCTGCTACCACCTGTCCATTTCTTCATTGTGAGGTCTGTTAAATTATCACTTGAAGGAGCAGTCGGTGATGAACCAACAAGAAAGTGTGCAGGGGTAAGGCCTTCTAGATCATTCGGGTCTGTGGAAAGTGTGCACAATGGTTGTGAATTCAAAACTGCTTTGATCTGAGTACAGACAGTAGATAGTCAGCAGGGCCGGCTTTCCCATGTTGCTACCTGTAGCCCCATGAAAAAGTAACCCTCCTNCAGGGGTAAGGCCTTCTAGATCATTCGGGTCTGTGGAAAGTGTGCACAATGGTTGTGAATTCAAAACTGCTTTGATCTGAGTACAGACAGTAGATAGTCAGCAGGGCCGGCTTTCCCATGTTGCTACCTGTAGCCCCATGAAAAAGTGACCCTCCTTACCCTCCTCAATCAGTTATCTTGTTACATTTATCCTTCATTTATTATTTTACACTCCACAGCAGCGAATCCAGGTGCATCGTCATGATTTAAAGTACCAGAATATATTCTAAATAAATTGCTGAATTAAATTATTAAGAAGTATTAGTTAAAAACTAGGTAAATTTTAAGTTATTGAATTAACTTGTTATAAAACTCTAAAATTTATGATTGTCAGCTTAACTTTTTATTTGTAGACATTTCTTCTAGTTTTCCTTTTGACAAAGTCATTATGTCGCATGCAGTATCACACTCACTCACTCACACTCTCTCTCCTCTCCCCTCTTTCTCTCCTCTCTCTCTCTCTCCTCTTTCTCTCATCTCTCTCCTCTCTTTCTCCTCTCTCTCTTCCTCTCCTCTCTCTTTTTATTTCTCATNTTTCTCTCCTCTCTCTCTCTCTCTCCTCTCTCCTCTTTCTCTCATCTCTCTCCTCTCTTTCTCCTCTCTCTCTTCCTCTCCTCTCTCTTTTTATTTCTCATATTTATCATTGCCAGTGCCATTTTCCATCTACTTTATACCAGTGTAAGTAATGTCCTGGCTTCATATTCGCTCCTGGCATGGAATTTGTTTGTATGCTATGCATGCTGCATTTGGGGCTCGAACCACCTTTACTTTACATGCTGTAAGGAACAACCTGAAGAAATAAAAATGCATATGATTAATTTTGAAACATTTACATACAGTTGTTTTCCATTATTGTACAAAGTTAATCTAAAAGTAGTTTAAATCTCCTCCTAATAGATATTAAGAGTCCCACAGAAATGCAAAAATGAGAACAATCAAAACAGCAATACATCTTCGCTCCACTAATCATCACTGTGTTCCAACAATAGGAAAGATATATGGACACAATAGAAAGCACTTCATAACATTTTTAATTGCTGTATAAAATATATACATGCAATGAAAATGTGTAGCCAGTATTATTTAATAGCAAGGAAAATACTTAATATTCAGTTAACTATTTATAAAAGTACAACCTTTAACAGCAGCAAAATATGTAAATAATTAATTTCTTATTTTGAACTAAATTCTTTTTATAGCCTTCCTTTGGGTAAAGGAAGTGATAATATCATTGAAGTTCACATCCCACAACAACCTCCCTTCAATTTTCATTAGTGACATTCCAAAAAACTCTCTTTTACCTTAGTTGACCACAAGTACACTCATTTGCAAAAAAAAATTTATTGCCCTGAAGGTGCCATCACAGGGGCACGTAAGTTGGTACAGGCACAGGACATAGTAGTATGTATACAGAAAACATCAAAATATTGTACCACACCAAGCATGTATTGCAGGGGACCAACACTTGCAGGATGCACTTAGTATGGTGTTGAACCATCTGTAGCACAAAGACAGGTCAGGCATGCAGACATACAAATTTCGGATGTTCTCCTGAAGAAGATCAAGCCACAGCTGGTGAAACTGACCCTCCAAATCCACCATAGTTGTCGTTGGCTGAAGTTGGAGTACAATCTGGTCTCAAACGTTCTCGATGGACGAGAGGTCTGGGGACCTTGCTGGCCAAAGAAGTATGTTAACATCATGAAGGCAGGCCAGAGATACCCGTGCTGTATATAGCTGGGCATTAATCTGCTGGAAAATGGGGTTCTCAAGCTGCACCAGCAAAGGGGAACACACATGGTCGCAGAATTTCTTGGTCATACTGCCGCGCTGTCAGTGTTCCTTCAGTCACTACCAGTGGGATGCAGGAATTGTAGGAAATGGCACACAACACAAGGACACCTCTTGTTGGGGTGGTGTGCCACTCTACAATGAAGCATGGATCATGATGCTGGCCAAGACGTCTCCAGACTCGAATTCGGTAGTCATTTGTATCCAGACAGAACCATGATTCGTTGCTGAAGATCGCTCGTTGGCAATATGCAAGTTGTCATGCTGTCCATTTGGGGCAGAAGGTCACGAGTGCTCGGCAATGCTCAGGTCATAATGGTACTGGTGGACACAGGTGTATCTCCAACTACCATGACATGTCCCTGGATGGTGCGCAGTGATGCCCATGGAGTGCTTACAGCCTGATGCATCATGAAATGATCCTCCCTGCTTGTTTTCCACCGGGGTCGACACAAGCCTCCTCGACAGGTGTATGCACCTTCCTGATCCCACTGCATCCAGCACTGACTCACAGTGTAAGTAGAATGATTCAAGTGGCTAGCAATGCGCCGAAATGTCCAATCTGTCTCTTGTAGGCCGATGATGCTGCCTGGGCAAAGGCTTGTCTAATACACCATAGGGGCATGTTGTGTGTTGTTCACTGAACTTGGCTCTGTGGCTCCCACTCCTACTAAGGCCTTCTTCTGTGTTTTGCAGCTATGAATGCTAGAGGGACATGTATGGCCCCTAGTGGCACATCCGTGCAAGCAAATCGCATTAAACACAAATGCGACACATTTCGGGCTATGGCGATATTATGTATCAACCTTCATGGTACTCGTGCAATTAGTTAATGGTGATTAATTTTTGTTTTATAAATGAGTGTAGTTTCTCACATACTATAGTGTAGAAAAGGAGCATTCGGCTGAACAGTTGATCAATGAAGAACCAAGTATTATTTTGAATGGTATGCTTACATTTGGATACACTTTAAAAAAAACCTTCTTGGTGTAGAAATTTGCATAATTTTTAATTTTGTCATGTTGCCATTTTTTTCATCTTCAGATGCTCTCTAAGATGCAGTGACGCTTATACTATAAATAACTCAAGGTGATTCTCATAATAAGAAGTTATAATATGCTGTGCTGCATTTGCAGCTTTTCTCTAAGTGTATCAATAATTTCATTAACACGAAAATTATCTGATCCTGTCTTAAGAATTAGTTCTCCCTCCTTATTCTTGTGAGACCTCAGAGTACGCTTTTTTCCCCTCCCATCATCAAATTTCATAATGGTCAAATATTTTTCTTTTTCTTAAATTTGCAACAAAGCTGTAGTTAGTAACAAATTGCCCTAAATCTATGTTTACTGAATGCAGTTTGGTGCTAACAGCATTGAGTATGTGCTTTTGAAGTTTCTTACACTTCCTCTCAGAGTTTTAGTGTGACAAAGGTATATTTAAATAAGATAAATGTGTTTGAAATATTAAAGCATGGATCTGTTGATGAGATAGCGGTACTCAACAGCTGTCTTCAACACTAGTGAGGGTAAATTGAGGTGCAGGTGGAGGAGAGAGAGAATGTAACTGGAGGAGAGAAACGGGAGTACCCTGAGAACCCACCAGCCAGTGTCAACTTCCGCCACTTTTCCCACATGCTAAGATCCAGTATTGACCTCACCTTAGTGGAAGGTGATTGATCTCGCCACTACACCACTGCATCCTCAGAATTTTTTGTAAAACTAAATTTAAACAAACATGTCACCATTCCATGACATAATTTTAAAAGTACTTTAGGCAAATCAAAAGGAAATGTTGGGGACATGCTCAGACAAGCAAAAGTTAATCTATCACCTGTTCATTCTGTGCAGACTACTTTTCTCTGTCATTATAATCAACAGCTATTTGGACACTGGGTAACTGCCAGTGACAGCATTTTTCAAGTATTTTTCACCAATACTGATATTTCAATTATCTCTAGATTTCATGTCCATGAGCATTTTTCTTTAAATTGAAATGCCATGTTTTAAGTTAATTAAGTAATTGCCTATATGTTTTGATGACAGTAAACAGATTTCTGTCTGAGCTCAAATAAAATTCATGTAAGTTTTTTTTTATAATCGTAATTTTTATAGCTCTCATTGGTAAAACAATTATTATTATGTACTAAATTATTTTTACTAATTTATTGTCAAGTGTATTTGTTTCAATTTTAATATCTAGCCGCACGCACCTACTTTGCACGCCGCAATCAATTTTCAGCAAAAGTAAAACGTTTAATCATTAATCACAAACTCCACACTTTTATTTGTGTTACAATGAATAAAACTTTTTTTAGAACTGAAAACAAACTACTATCATTTGTCAGCTGCAGCAGAGAGAAACTTGAAAACCCAAAACTCAACTAAGATCTACTAGAAAGTCTCGTGCTCCATCCATACCAGTTTCTCTCCCCTGATAAATATAGAACTGGAAGCTGGCACTGGTGGCTACGGAGGCAGCAAGGACTTTTATTACTATCATAAAAAATTTGGCTCCCAATCACTTACCAGTCACATTAATTGGATTTATTCTAGAATTGATATACGTTTTATTCTAGCATGCAAATCTACAAAAAACTCTGAAACATATTATTTTGCTATTTTGACTGTCTTGCCATGTCGTCCCTTAAAACAAGCTGCTCTAGGCCCGGGCCTAGTTGGCCTAATGGAAAATCCGGCGCTTGTAGTCAGCTCTTCAAGTGTGAAGACCTGTTGGCCAACAACTGTTTCAGATGATGTTTTGTTGACTTTGTACCAGCTTCCCATAATCCTCCAAAATGTGGTGCAGATGGGGGATTGAAATGCCATTGTGTTCCCCTTTCAGCCAAGCGGTTTGCGTTTTGGAGTTTATGTGAAGTTATGATATGTTTATGCAACTTGAATAAATAGTGGCTGGTACCCACAAAGTTAGTGTCACAATTAGTATAGACATTAATGCACATTCCTCGTCTGGCCGTGAACCTATAGAAGGCATTGAAAAAGGCATTTGTGCTGAGAGCAGAGCCTTTGTACTCTGACAAACAAACATAAATGGGCCTTTTTCACTTGAGCATTACAAAGGTTAGAAGCCTTGATTGCAAATGGACCTCCAAAATCAATACCGCAATAACAAAAAATTTAGCTGACCATACTCTGCTGGTGGGGAGATTCCCCATCACAGGCTGGGTTGGAATGGCATTGAATCAAAAACATCACATGCATTTGAACACTTTTGTCTTCACAGCGCTTTTCCCTGACAAAATCCAACACTCCTTGTGAATTATAGGTAGCTTAGCATTGGTGCCAGCATGTAGTGCTGAGTTATGGTAGAAGTCAACAACCAGGTTTGCAACGTGACTTTTCTTAGACAGCAGCACCGGATGTTTTGTACCGAAACTGACATTAGAATTCTATGAGTGTCCTCCCACATGCACAATTTCCCCTGAATCAAAGAATAGGCATAGTCGTCTAAGACTGTGTGAGCACACCTTCCATTGGCTAAAGAGCTTTTATGCCCTCCTTAAACAAGTCTTCTTGAACTTGCTCTAAACAAGTCTTCCTGAACTTGCTTCAAACACAGCCTTCGTGAATGCTGCAACTATGCTGTGCTCAGTGGTCCAGCACGTTGCTTATCAAAAGACAACTGACATACAAGGAAAATTACCCTTTTGCCCTTTATCTTCATTTCATGCTCTTGTTGTGTGGTGCAATATCCTCACTCAGCCATTCTGATCCTTGATACCACTGCGAATGGCCAACACGATCACTGGGTGTTAAGTACCTGGAAGTACAGTCAGTCGGATTGTCTCGAGATCGAATATATTGCCAGTATATTGCAACTTTACTTCCCTGAATGTGTGCTATCCTGTTTGCCACGAAGGTCTTTACAGTGTGTGCTGTAACACTGTCAACTGTAATGCACTTTGAGAGAGTACCTTCTGCTGTCTCAATCATTTTCAGAAGGAGATGTACTCCGAGCAATTCTAGACAAGGAAAAGTGACCGTTTTCACCGGTGCTACTCGAGAGTTTCCAAGTGACAAATGTACCCTTGTCTCACTGCTACCTAAGCTTTTTAGATACACAACTGCTGCATCGCCATGATTAGAGGCATCACTGAATCCATGAATCTGGTAGGCCACTTCATCTGCTGGAGATACAAGGCGGGGAATGTAGACCTTGCTGAGAACTGGAATCTAGGTAATGAATTTACATTTCTCCTTCACCTCATCAGTTGGAACTGCATTTCAATCAAGGTCCAGGAGTCAGTTTTTCAAGGAATAGCTTTGCTTAAAACAAAATGGGTGTAATCCAAACCAAAGGGTTGTAGATTTTTGCAATTTCAGAGGATGAGACACTTGGTTATGGTTGCATTTGCTTGGTGAATGTGGTATAATAATGCATCAGTGACTGCCTCCCACCCAAGGTCTAGCACCTTTATCACTTCCCTTGTCTTCGTGAAGGCTAACCGGACACACTCTGTGACTCAGGTAAAGCCTCCATTATTGATATGCAGTTGCTTGCCCATTTCCTTAACTGAAAACCTCAGTGCTTTAGTAGGTCAATTAGTTCTCTCTGTAAGGAAAGGGCTTCCAAAACTAAGGATGCACAAGATAGAATGTCATCTTCAAAGATGTCCTCCACCACAACTCTCGCTACGTTAGGGTATTTAGTCTATTCATCCATGATAAGCTGCTGTAGAGCTTTAATGGCTAAAAAAAAAAGGGGGGTTCAGAAAAGATGCCATATGTTACAGTGTCGAGTTGGTATGTCTGGACTGATAGCTGTGGATTCTCTGGATGTACAAATATTTGGGGATACATCTGTGACATGGCATGACCCCTACTTCCACCATGAATTTAAAAGTAGATTAACAATAAGAATAATTATGAAGTGCGTTAATGGGGTCCAGGAGTGTTTGGTATTTTTTTGGGGCTATGTTTTAAATGAAATAAACAGTATTATTGTTTTTGTGTATAAATGTAAAGGAAAGTCACTCAACATCTTTAGGCACCAATTTCCTCCCCTTTTTTAGGCATAGGTGCACGGTGCAAAATGTAACTGTATTTGTTTCTGGTTGAGGAATTTGGGGGGATTGTTTACTGCATTTGTTTTGAAGACTGTTGTTATATAGGTTTTTATAGTGATTTTTGAGACATGTAGTTAGTTTGTTTTTTCATAAGTTTTATATGGATGGCTTGGTCTATGTTGTAAGAAATTGTCGAGTCTGGCCCAATAAGTAGTTTTAAGCTCAGGTTTACATTATTAGTTTTGACATGACATCGCCAGTATTGTTATGCATCAGCGAATAAGGGAGGATTCTAGTAGCAGACAGAGTCACCTGATTTTAGCCTGCATATAACGAAGTGGTGTTGTAACTCAGGGGAGAAATACTCAACGAGTACGCCATGGTAGGTGTCTTGTTTGTTCAGTCATCGCTGGCATAACTACCGAGTCGGGTGCATGTTGGGGTGGCGTGCCAAAAATAATATGTGAAGTGGATTTGGGAGGACAAATTTAACTCTAGCAGGTCAGGGGTCATGCGGTAAAAAATTTTTTGTTTCAACTTCTGGACAAGAACACGTCAGTTAAAAACAAAACTTGAAATTGTGAAATGGCCCGAGTCAACAATCAAGGTCTAAGCCTGAAAAGGCCTCGTACAGGGTAGTTAGGCTCTCTGGACTTAACAGTGAATGAGTGAACCTTATTTCGTAACAACTGTTGGTCAGTGAAAATCAGTTAACTGCAAGGTCATCAGGTTTTTTTTTTTTTTTTTTTTTTTTTGTTAATTTATCTTTAATTTTAAAGGGAAATACTTACTGAGAGGGTATATTAAAAACTTTGAGTAGTAAAGATAAGAGGCTAGTGACCTATAAATGGCATTCAATTCTTTTTATATAATCATTCAATAGGTTAGCTCACAAATTTACCCTTAACCTATTTTCTGCAATTTATTTATTTAGATGAAAATTGCTGTATGTCGCTACATACATAAAGCATTGACCATTGGAAGAAGAGTCAGGGGTCACTAATACCATAGTGTATGGATGGCTGCATTCCTACTACACATTGTGTTGCTGTGTTCTGCACATGAATTGGTCTGAATGCAAGACGTTTTACAAATATAAGTTGTAAATACTACTGGATGGGAATGGAAATGAGTTATGATTTCAACTACATCCTTTTTTAGTTTTGGCTCAGCCATCAGCACATCACTGAGTGAATCTCCAGGTGTAGTGGGGACCAAGGCATCAAATACAACATGCACTTTTGTTGTGGAGCTTCTTTCCTCGATGATGCAATGGTGAAGAATATAATACACCATCTATGACTAAGAAACTGCCTCCGAGCAGTGCATGTGCCCCAATGCCTCGTATTCCTTCAGGAAAGCACAGTACCCTTACTTTTTGAATTCTGGTTGGCTACTGAGATGACATTCTAAATGGTGTTTTGTGGTTATTGTCTGAAGACGAGCGTCACCAAGGTGATGATGATGCTTGAAAAGAAGTCTAACCACATGTTGTCCTTTATGAGTACGACTGTGAGTCTGAACAAAGTGGCATTCACACTCACCTCTCTCTGGATTAACATGCTTTACTGCAGGCAATTCCTCACTACCCCAAAATTTTTGTAGGGGGTGTGTAAGATTTGACTGTGCTGTGGTAAAGAAAGAGAGAACACTGTTGGTGGCAGCAACTAATCCATGGTCAGTCCTCTCCCTAAGAACCCAGCCAAACACAGTGTACAGCACATTTGGAAATCCCTGTGAGGCTTGATGCCGCTTACTGTCAACTAGCCTAAGTCTGGATAAACATCTGCTCCCAACAGATCATCAACTGACCCAGGAATGTCAAAAGTAATTTTGGACAGTTCCAAACTCTCATATTCTCGCTTTATCTCATACAGCAACTTAACAGCAGGTAGCTCTGATGCAATGTTCTTTAAAACTAGTGCTTCTGTTACTACATTGGATTCAGTCCTCAACTGTGGCATCAAGACAAGTGTCAATAACCTTCTTGGTATTAACAACTGAGTGGGCAAGCCCAACTACCAAAACCTGAGCACTACGTCAATGGAAACCCAACCTCTGGACACACCTTTCTGAAATGAAGGATGATTGTGACAGTGAATCTAGAAGAGTGTGAACTTGGCACCACTAGCATCTTTAATGTGAACAAAGGTTATTCCTAACACAACAGTACTTGGAACAGTCAATGTGAGAGGTCATCGACAGAAGGGGAGTGTGTCCTGATCTTGCACCTCCATCTCTGTCAACAACACTGGCAAGGTGGTTTCATCTTCTGGACCATCTACAGGTGCAGGTGGTAGAGGGTGTGATGGCTTCTCTTTCTTGAGGTACAATCCTTTACATGTTGTGAACCTAAGGTGTTAAAGCAGAGGTTGTTTCTTCGCACCACCTCTCACTTTCCTTCTAATGATGTTGCAAGAAATTCTAGACATGTGTTGTAAATAGTATGAGTTCCTTGAAATGCATTACATGTATCTCTGTCATTGGTAGCCATAAATGTACTCTTTGTACTTGAACCAGACTCAAACACGGTATGCTTGGTTATACAACGTAACCTCAGAGGCTGCTGATGTGCCATTGCTGGCTAGCAGAGCAGTATAACCTTACAATGTGACTCAAGAAACTGTAACAACTGATCAAAGGTAAGCATTGTGACATGCTTATGAGCCAGCTCAAATTGGTTACGTGTGTCCTGATACAATTTTGGTAATACAATATTTAACAAAACACAGCTCCATTCACCTACTGGAAGTTTGAGAATTCTAAGAGCACCCAGGTTCTCCCTGATGAAATCTACCATGCTATGTAATTTCACAGGTGCACTGACACTGATTTTTTGAAGACACGCAATGTTATCCCAGTGCATGCATGGCAGCAATGTTTCGCACATCTTGATATTGCTCAATTTGAGTTTCCCAAGCCAGTTCACAATTCTCAGCAGAAAGTGGAAGTGATTTGATTAAATTGAAGGGTTTCCCTGACAACAATGTGAGCAGATTTTGGTGTTTCTTAAGCGCAAACAGTGAGTTTTTATTGTGAACCAGTGATGTGGTGTGTGACATAATGAATCGGCGGCGCTGGGAGCAGGAAGTTTCCGAATGCGTGGTGGGGTCGGCAGAGGCGGGCAATAGTCAGGTCATAGAGGCAGAGGCAGAGGCAGGTCATAGAAATGCATGCACTCTGTGACTGTGCCCTTAAATGTTGGGAGCTGTAATTTTGGAAGCTTCAAATTGGTAGATTTTTCATGGTTGGATCTGTGATCAACATCAGGTCGCTCTGTTCATGTAAAACAGAGCTTAGAATAAACTTCCTGTATCCTGTAATATACCACATCGAATTCTTCCAATTCCCACGCACTGGAGTCTGAGTCTGCTAATGAATCAGTTTCAGATACCTATGCTGCTAGTAGAAGATTCTCTTCAAATTCTCTCAAGACCACGATGTTAAGAGCCGCCCATATCTCTTCTTCACTCTTCAAATTGGCTTTTTAGTTGCAAATCTCGGCAGTGAGCCTGCATGACTGGTATCCGTTTCAACTTGCTTGGCAAGCGTGAGAAGTCTGTTTATTTTGCACTTTATTAGGCGCAACAGAATCTGAACTTGTTTTTGAGTCTTTATTGAATGTGTCTCACGTGATTGCGGCACATGAAACAAAGGAGTAACCATGTAATGAAACAATGAACGCAGTCACGAGACAAAAACGTCACAACCCGGCCCAATTGTTAAGTACCGTTGCTGTTGTAAGGGTTTCCTACTCTCCTTACTATTATAGTCTGAAATAAAAATACTTTTATGTCCCTCCACTTGATATGCTTGTGGAACAAGTAAGTTGCACCGGCTACTCAATTGGATTAATGTGATGTCTTCTATAGTATATAATTCAAGACTTTTAACGTGGAAGAAACCACACAAAGGAATTGTACTTTAAAATAAAATGACCTCATTACCTGGCTTTAAAGATACTTTAGAATATGTATACTTCCAAAGGATTGCAAGATATGTCACATATTATGTATTTTATTAGTTGACAATATTAATTTACCATAAGTTAACAGCGAAAATTCAATTTTCCTTTTTATTTTCAGACTTCCATCAAACAAAAACATAATAGCTACAGTCATCGAAGTTGGATCTCCAGAAAGCCTTGATATATTGTAACGAGACCAAACCAAACATTAAAATGAATAATAAATGTTTATAAACCCTTCTTCTGAGGAACCCTGCCTTAACCGGCCTACAGGCTAAATTTATTGTCGAGGTGACACCAGGGCAAGGAAATGACACCTTACACCGTCATGAATACATGGAAATAGACTGATATACCAGCATTACTACATTGAATATGCGTGTCTCTGAATGTATTTCTTATCAGAATCTCTTATCTGGCCCAGAGGACTAAAATATTAATAATTTTTCACTGATTTTGGCCGTGTGACATCCGGCCACACAAAATGTAAAAACAAAAAAAGGTAAAATGAAAAAGGTAGAATGACGGTTAAGTTGGGATTGGGAGATATATTAGCGGGCAGGAGAATTGTAGAAGTGCATGGTCCATGGAGGTTGTTTCCGAACCTGTATATAGCCTGAAATGAAAACTGCCCTCTTAATCCACAGTTCAACTTTTCTATCCTGACCATTTAGCAGATGTAAAAAGAGTTGAGGGGGGGAGTATACACCATGTTTATATCCAGGCTTTGTAATTATGACAGTTTATGGAGAAGCCTGTTAGGAGTGAAAATGGAGATGGTGTCTCATGCCAGTCTTTTTCAGAGGTGCTCTCTATTCTTACAAGCCTCTTGCTCATTCGGGTCCCCACTGCTAGTGGAATAAGTCTGTCCAAGAATCACTCTTATTGAAGTCTTCTATTATTGCAGCAATCTTTGCAATAAGGTGTTGGTGCAGGGTAATGCTGTGCTTCTCAGATGCTTCTTCCTAGACTGCTGTATACTTGCACAGGGTGCTGTGGTAGAATGCAGTGTTGAGCTGGCATTAAGAGTCCTCTGTAGGCCAGTAGTTTAAACAGGGCTGTTGGGTATGCTTTGCACCACAGAAGGTGTTGGTTGAACTGACTCTGTTCACATTTTAAAATAGCATCATACAAGAAAAGTAAGGGGGAAGTCAAGACACGGTGGGGCCTCCCTACTGCACTAGTTCATGGTTTTATCAGACGGCTAAAAACGCAATGACCCAACAAGTGTTTGAAAATAATTTGGAGTTGTGGGGGCTACAAGTTTACTCTCCTATTCCCTTTCTGCCTAAATGGAAAGCCAGAGGTAAGTTAGCCCAGCATCTTGTTGCGTGGATATTTGTACCTTGGAGTTAGAGAGCCAAGACTAGAATGGTATTGCTTGCTCAGGAGCTGTTAAAGAGACTCAAGTCCAGTGAGAGTTGCCAATTTGAAGGCTGATGAAGAACTGATGGTGTTCTCCATCATTTCTCATATTAATTATATAAATGTATGATAAGGGGAAGGGAGGAAACTGGGAGGAACAATTTTAAAAAGGTACTACCTTATTTTGGTGACGTGATCACTAGATGGTTATAATTATCTAGGAAAGGGATGTGTTTTTTCTTCTTCTCATCTTAACATAGGGTTGGTAATCGCTTACCTGCATTATGCCAGCGGGTGACCTACATTATCCAACAGTACATATTGACTGCATCAGCAGACTAATAATGAAAGTGGAAAGGAACAACACTACACTCAACAGTGATTACAGCCTGTTGTGAAGTATGTACCAAAATATTTCTGAAATGCTGGATACCATAATATTACAATAACATAGGCCCCTACATATTGGCATGCTTTAAATAATTTTCTCAATGGATTAAGTAATTAAATAAATAATTTTTACAATGGATGTTTGGTTACTGTGACATTGTATTTCTACATGTAAGCAGCTCTACAATTGCACTACTAAACCCTGAACTACTTACTAAAAAAAAATTCAGTGACTGTACAGAATTGTTCCAAATTTTGACAAACGAGTTTGAGAAAAGCCCCTGCAAGTGATTATTTCTTATAGTGTGCAGTGTTTTTGTATAAAAAATATCACTTTTTTTTATTTAGTTCAACATTTGAATGTCTACATTTATAATGATGTTTTTAGTACCAGAATACTAAAAATTCAATACCTATAGTGCAATTCACTCATATATTGCAGTAAAGAATACATGGTGTGGTGTCTGTTGCCTAAATGTCTACCAAACAGTTGCACTGTGTTTAAATAATAAGTTAATACATACAAAGTATAGTACAAAACTTGTCCTATTGTTTAGTAGTGTTTAAATATAAAATTGTTTGATAAGCTACACCCACTTCAATCTAAGAGTGAGATGCACCATAGCTGATGATTAGGCTGCCCATCAAGTTGCATTGCTACATTTAATTCAGAGGGTGCTTTCTTCTTAAATTTAGTATCATATCCCTTGTAACCTAGGTTTGCTAATGATAGTAGATGCAATGCTCTCATATTAGTAGAAGTAAAACAAGTTGCTGAAAAAAATTAAGAAATGGTTTAGTGCAGGGTTGATAACACCAGGGGAATGTTCCACAGAAAGTTGCGGGCACTTTTTCTTGGTGTTACTTATTGAAAACGAATGATACGTGGAGTCCATAACTCATAAACAAATGACATTACTCCGAACTTCACAGTATTGCAGCACACTCTGCAACAATTTTTATAGTTTCTTTCCGTTCTTTCAAGTCATATCTTTATACATAATATACACTTAACTTGCAATTAGGCACACTTGACAGGCTGGAGTAGTTGTAATACCACTAGGTGACTGATTAGCCATCTGGTGACAGGAAACTGCACTTAGATGTTATAAATACCATTTAGAACTGTAACAGTTCTCTGAGAACCAATATAAAAAGTCTTTATTATATCAGTTAATACTTTACTTTTGGCATCTAGAGTCTTAGTTGTAATGACATTACCTAAAACTGAAGTTTTCTTGCGTTACGCATATTTCACCAAGTTATTTAGTAGTACGCGACTTAATACATGGCGTGAAGGTGGTTATTAGTAGAGTAATAATAATTAATAATGGAAGCCTTTTAGTTGTGTCTGACAGTTATAATTGTGTATTGGAAAAGCATTTCATACAATTAAAAAGCTGTGTATTAAATTTTATGTGACTACAATAGTGCAAACTAGAAAACATTTTACTGTAATACTGCATAATTATTCAGCGCTATGCAATCTCTCACCATTTTTGGTGTGGGCATATAGATACTGTGTAACAAGAAATAATGTAACTAGAAACACCAAATGTGAGCTTATACATACTTAAATAAGAAAAAATTCATTGAATGTAACAAATGTAATAAGATGTGAAAATGAAAATTGCCTTATTCCTTTAAAAGAAAAGATATGTTTTCCTGAATTTTAATTTGGTGTGTGCAGAATCCCAAACTTCAGAAAATTTTTGATAATTATAACAATTTTTTTGTTGGTTAGGAAAAATATTTTTCCTGCATTTTCTCGGGAAAAAAAAGTTTGTCCGTCTCTAAACTTTGCATTTCACCTACCAGTTTGCCAAGCATCAAGAGGTTAAAGTAAGCAGAAAAAAAAAATTAGATGTAGGCGGGCAACAAATTTTCAGGTAGATTTTGTTATATTAACCCGAGGTTCGGATCAGATATGGTGTGGTTATTTCAATCATGCATACAGGTCAAGCTTCATTTTATTGAAATCACAAAATAAATTCAATGTTATGTTTGAAAAAACATAATGAATTATGTTGCACTACAATCCATCAGTCAACTTGAAGTTGTTTTTAAATGAGATTGATTTGACATAAAAGCATCACTGCTTGTGTGTAAAAATCCTGCCATCTTGAACATCCTGGTATACCATGCTACGCAGCTGCAAGTAGGACTACTGGAAGAAATTACTGAATATTAAAATTCAGTTATGGCTTGTTTATGATCTCAGTATTATTAGTTGTAATACAAAAACAAAATTTAAGTGATATTGGAAACGTCCTCGTAGATAAAATAATAGCTAACACACTGCTGAAATAAATTCAGACAGTAGCACGAGACAAATTGTAGCACGAGATGATAATTGTTTCTTTGGTTATCATGCAATCAAGCGCAAAAGTACTACAAAGTATTTTACGTCGATATTCAGACTACCAGATGATGTACTTTTGTGTTGATTGTTGATAAACTTGGCTGAAATAAAGGTGCTTATATGGAACTACCTACTTCACTAGAAGTAGTGATAAACTGAATGCCAAGTGTAAGATAAGTGCTAAAAATATTAAAACAAGCTACTGTAGCACATCAGATCTCATTAGGCATTTATTACAGCACCCATTTGTGAAATTAAAGTAAAATAAGCAACAAGAACAGTTGAAGCCTCCGCCGACTAAAACTAAAATTTATGATAAGGCCCTTTTAAACAAATGTGAAATGATGATGCTTACTGCTAGCTTTGCCACTATTAGAAAGCAAATCCTCTGACGAGGAACATTGTAGAATGGTTGGCCGATTCCATGCAACCATACAGTGTAGTTGAGAATGAACATTTCAGAAAATGCATGATGAACTCAACCATTGTATGCAGTACCCTCACGTACAACATTTTCAAGGAACGAAGTTCCAGCCTTGTATACCACAGTAAAAAATAAGGTCTGACATTAAGCGTATTTTGATTACCATGGATATACTAATGATATGCCCTATTTGTAATTTATGTCGATTGTTCACAGAGGCATGTGATTGCATTGTTTAAAGCAGTTAAGTTGGCTTGTCTGCAATACAATGATGCAATTCCCCTACCCCTTATGTCATCACATTGGGTACCCATGTTTGATATACATAGTTTAAAAATAAATGTTTTCAAATATTATACTTTAGCTAAGTAATAAAACATTTGTGCATAAAACAAGTTTTCGTGATTTTGATTACCATGAATACACTAATGATATGCCCTATTTGTAATTTGTGTTGACTGTTCACAGAGGCATGTGATTGTATTGCTCGAGGCAGTTAATTTGGCTCGTCTGCAATACAATGATGCAAGCCAAAAAAGTGAAGTAAGTAGAAAGCAGGTATGTTCTCTTTGTCAGCATGTGTAATAGCAATGCTAGAGTTATCATCAGTTTACAAGGTAGAGCTAGAACATCTGGGATACCCATCTAATACTGAGTAGAACATCAACATGGTGAGGCACAAATACAGTGAGCTACTGTGCACAAAACGTACACCATTCCACCTCAAGAATGTTCCACCTTCTGCATGGTAGTTCAAAAAGCTCCCTGCATCTGTGCCTCACCATGTTGACGTAGTTCTACAATTATATAAATAGAAACAATGCATCGAAGCTCCATTTTACATAAATAATAAAATATGTTACCATTCCATACAACCTGCATAAGTTACTCCAAATTGCCACACATCTGAATGCTTGCAATCACCACTCTCTCATTTGACCGGTTTCTAAATCCTGTAGGGGCTGCAGTAGTGTACTGGTGAGACTACTCGCGTCCCACCTAGGCGAACCGTATTTGATTCCCGGTGGGTTCCCTCCCAGGACTAAGGAGTGGAGGCCGAACCTTAATGCCATTTGTACACTCATTTATGTCCTACATTCATTCTGAAGGTTTTGACCTCTTCCAACAGGACAACGCACCACCCCACACATCTACAGAGACATTAAATTATGCTAGACAGAACATTCATCTCAGTTTGGGATCATGCACGATAATACTTTGTTCATCAGATATGAATACTGTGTAATCGAGCATACCCAGGACTGCCCTCCAAGATACCATTGAAAGCAGCACTTTGCCTAAGCTGGCCTGTCACAAAGGTCATTGTTGCCAATCCCTGGTGGTTACCTGCACTTGCAATAAGAAGCTCGTATACACTGCCTGTAAAGATGGAGGTTGAGCCACTCTTTCTCTGATATTGACATCCTTTAAGATGCCCCTAGATTGCAGAATCAGAGAAAGAGTGACTCAACTTGCACTGTTTCAGGCAGAAAAGTGTGTGGTTTTTGTCCAAATCATGTTTACACTCTACAAATTGGGAGAGGCTCAGATGTCACCGTGCTGTGAGAGAAGAACATCTTAACCTTGACAGAAAGAGGTTTTTTTTCCCCAACTGTTTAACCTGAATTTTCTCACACTGTTCTTGTGAGTACGTAATCAGCCAAAACTGATGTGTGTGTAATAAACTAAACCCACATATTTATTAAAAAGTTTGCATTGTCACAAGGCCACTGCGTGGCTGGTTGTTTTGTTCTTTTGGAAGATTTGAGGTTGGATAACAGTATACCTGATACCAATGCCTTTGAGCTTCGCAATGCAGTTTGGAAGCTCATCACAACCTTTCAACCTCACTTTAATGGTCATTGAATTGGTAGAGGTCAGTCAAGCTGGTGGTTATGATGTTTTCCTGACTTCACAGCACTCAATTTCTTCCTTTGGGAACATCTTAAATCTACCTCTGTGCCAACTTTTGCATCGTGCCTCACATCTATGAGTAGGTCATATGTTCGGTGGTATGTTATTGCAACTTGTATATCATTATGGGTAGGTAATTACCTTGTTCAACATTTGATGTAAATAAGAAATAACTCCTCCTTATAAATTTTCTGCAGCTAATGCATAAATCAAAATAAATTGATTCTTCTTTTCAGGTAACATGCTTATGTATTCTCAACATCAGTCTTTGTAAGGACCAGTATCTTTGAAAATAACAGAAATTCTGTCAGGCAATTCACAGTTCATTAGTCAGCACACCATACTATACCCGACACAGAACTTCTTGACTGCTCAGTATCAGCTTATCGGCGATTACTACCAAGCCCTGTTGCCACATTTGGCAAGTGCCCGCCCCATTATAATACGTTGTAATGAAACGTCTTGCTAGTTATAGCCAAATATTTATAATAATTATAGCCGCACAGTTGGGCGCCATATTGTAATAAAGCGGGCCTCTGCTCGTTACAAAATATTTATAATATTTAGNCAACATCAGTCTTTGTAAGGACCAGCATCTTTGAAAATAACAGAAATTCTGTCAGGCAATTCACTGTTCATTAGTCGGCACACCATACTATACCCGACACAGAACTTGTTGACTGCTCAGTATCAGCTTATCGGCGATTACTACCAAGCCCTGTTGCCACATTTGGCAAGTGCCCGCCCCATTATAATACGTTGTAATGAAACGTCTTGCTAGTTATAGCCAAATATTTATAATATNTTTGGCAAGTGCCCGCCCCATTATAATACGTTGTAATGAAACGTCTTGCTAGTTATAGCCAAATATTTATAATATTTATAGCCGCACAGTTGGGCGCCATATTGTAATAAAGCGGGCCTCTGCTCGTTACAAAATATTTATAATATTTAGAATAATGCAGCCTCTAAGGTTAGGCGCCATGTTGTAACGTATCGCTGCTTACACTGCCGACTGTTTACTGGCCACGGCTTGCTCAAGGTAGAATACACGAGACTCAGTATCATTGGATGTTAGTTATTTATGAAAGAAAGTTCTAGTTCCAAGTTAGTTTGTTATATATATATATATATATATATATATATATTTATTTATTTAACTTTTGAATCACAACAGTTCACAGATGAATTACCGGTATTCAGAGTACGAACCGTCCAGAGATAAATATGCAGGTACCGAACAGCGTCACAGTGGTTTAACTGGCCCGAAGAATAAATAATTACTGTTACCTCCCACACTGGCTGAGAAATGAAATATTAAAGTCTAGTTGCCGATGTGTGGGTTACCGTCCTGCCCGAACGCGGCCTATGCTATCATACTTCTGACTACTGCCCTCACGGGCGACGTGAAGTGANTATATATTTATTTAACTTTTGAATCACAACAGTTCACAGATGAATTACCGGTATTCAGAGTACGAACCGTCCAGAGGTAAATATGCAGGTACCGAACAGCGACACAGTGGTTTAACTGGCCCGAAGAATAAATAATTACTGTTACCTCCCACACCGGCTGAGAAATGAAATATTAAAGTCTAGTTGCCGATGTGGGGGTTACCGTCCTGCCCGAACGCGGCCTAGGCTATCATACTTCTGACTACTGCCCTCACGGGCGACGTGAAGTGAAGTAACTCTGACGACTGCTCTAACAAGACTTGCTCTCCGACAAGACTCATATAAGACTTTTCTGAGGGCGACAGACAGAAGCCTATATCGTGCTGCCTCTCACCCCCCTCTCCTGCGATAAGGGCCTGGCATCCGGCAGCAGCGTGAGAACTGCGCTGCGTCCCACGCTTACCCTGTCATCGATACTGCGTCGCAGTTATCGGAAAACTGCGCTATCAACAAGAACGAACTTCGCCGTCCACTGTGTGTAGATGTGTTCGTACATGCACGTACCCATTATAAAAGTCATGTAATGTTTATATTATTAATGGATATTCCACAAGTGTAAAGTTTTTAATCTTGAGAATTTCACACAAAAGAATATGCGATGCCAGCGAAAAAACATTTCATTCTATAGACCCAAAATGCGAGTATTTTGATGAATCGATAGTTGTTGTCTATTTACAATCGATTGTTAGTGACTTTCGATTAAATTCCCGTACATCGAAGGTAAGATCATCAGTATTGATCGAAATTGCTACAGACGTTAAAATGGCGTGGTGGTTGAGTCTGATGTTTCGCGCAATTGTAAAACGTTATTTAAAAATGGTTGTGACGGTTTTCGACAGGACGGCAGAGTTTGCGAGTGAAGGATTCTACGTCTTCGACAATGTGAAAACAATTCTTATGTGCAATTACTACAACGTTAGAATAAAGTGGCAAAGGAAAGACACGTGCACGAAACACATAAAAACAAAAGAAATTAGAACTGAAAGTGAGCACAAATTAAAATCATACGTTATTAAAAACTAAATAATAAAGAGCAGATATTAGTAAAACAAGACAAATAAATGAATTATTATAGGTTAAACAAGATAATCGCACAAATTCTCTGGCACGTGTGTCAACAACACAAGGACTACGAAGGTTAGTAAACAAATGGCAGCGTTACTTTAACCTTGAGCGTAATCATGTGACTATGCAAGAAACGTTGAAATCTAAATATGTTAGCATCACGTCATAAATAATTAGCATAATAAGATACAATTCTTTTCGACACACATTTGTAAGCGATAAATTAACAATTACGTTAAAACTTTGGAACTATTTCCTCTCTTTGTGCTGGCAACCTAACGGCTTAACTGTATCCGCGCTCGCCGCTGTTTGTAATGTTATATGCATTTCGCTAACGGCTACGGTGTTTTTTCTAAGGTTGATTTTCAAAAGTTTCTTCCAGTCGTGAACCGACTGTAGCACCATAGTTTCAATGAAAACTTGACACGCAAGCGAATAAAATACACTGAGAACTGTTCAAGTCCATCGCGGTACTGGGGCTACAGGCTACAGCAGAAACCAAAGCTGGGTGTAGCGAGGCAGCACTATCTTCTGTCGACTAGGTGCAGAGTCAAGACTTTGTTTTCATCTGCTCCTAAAACAAGGGGAAAACATTTAGATAAACGTATGAAATATGGTTTCCTCTCAGGTGAAGAACGAATAATATCCTCTATTCTGAAAAATGCCAGTTGTCCTGCACATTCCTTAATAACATAAAACACAAACGGATTAAGTTACAGACTTTGGATTTTCTCGTACTTATTCAGCAAAATAAGCATATTCCAAAAATTAGTTGTATTTTAATGAAATATTTTACAATTTTCTGAGCATCACTGACAAACATTCTCATGGCAAATACAGTAAATGGAAAATGCAGTGTGGCAGTTTAGAGTGAGTAAGATAATGTATGTGGGTTTTTTTTTTTTTTTTAAGGACGACAGTTTGGAACCTCAACCTGCCACACAAAGTGAGACTGATGAAGCTGTGAAAGAGATCATAGACTCTTTTATATCACTGGTACGCAGTGAAACCACAGCTGAAAACAGTGAAAATTCATCACCATTCCTGCAGGCTATTGAAAAGGTTGACAAGTTGTGAAGCTTGCTCCTGTTGTTATGTTTGTAATACAGTTTATTAAAAAAATATTTTTTAATTCTTTGTCAATGTATTAAAAAATAATTGTCTAACTTACCTGCCACCATTATTTTCTCTCTCTCTCTGTGCACGTGCATGTGTGCACGCACA
Organism: Clitarchus hookeri; assembly: GCA_002778355.1. NCBI lineage: Eukaryota > Metazoa > Arthropoda > Insecta > Phasmatodea > Phasmatidae > Clitarchus > Clitarchus hookeri. The sequence continues at coordinate 42,366 of NQII01006217.1, read as the reverse complement.
CAGGAAATAACCTATCTGTCTTCTAAATATGTTTAGAATTTTAATGATGTAGGTAGAGGATGTGGTATCTTTGCGGCAGATGAAAATTAAATGATATAATTTACACTAAATTAGTAGTTACCATGACACTATTCTTGTTTATAATTGCTGCCATTTCATTAAAAACGCAAATACACATACCCTTCTACTTGAACATTTCATGCAAGTGGGGTAAATTTTGACAGTCCTCAAAAAATAGCACTGCCACAGTTATTTTATCAGTGGAAAAAAACAACTTTCTTCTACACTGGCGGGAATATTTTGTAGAGAAAAGTTTAGCCAAAAATGATGTTGAAAAGAAAAAAAAATGTCAAGGGTTCTTGTCGGTGTGGGCGAAATTTGCCATGCTTAACAAAGTGTCTTCCTCACGGACTGGTGATAAACTGATGACAGGCGCAGACGGCTAATGTCGCCATGTGCTCAACCCTCATTCCTCACACCAGGTTGCCAAAAACCTAACCAAATAAGGGCAAGACATGGTATAGAATCACTTCTGATACCATGTGAACCCTGTCGAAACCACTTTACCATGCCAGCTTAACTGTGTAGAATTTAAACAATCATTCAATTATAATAGCCCTTATCTCCGATCGCTGACACAACCTCAACTGTGACTTTAGAAAAAGCAAACTCATGACAGATAAACATACTAACGTTAAAACGTCTGAAATACTTAAAAATAATTACGTTTCCTTGCAAAACAAAAGAAAATTAACTAAATGTCCTGATCAAATTAATATTGACTGCATCATTGCATTACCCCCCTCTGTTTGGGGGAGATTTCAAAGAAGCCTATCCCAAATCGAAACCTACCTTGCATGCGGCTACTCTGCAGACTACTGTGACTGTTCTTTACAAACAATTTTAGTTTACAAGTTAGTAAACAGACTTGATCACATTAAAAAAATAGTTCACATCACATGTTAAAGAAGAGCTACTCAGTATATCTATTGGGATACTGCAATAAACTGGTACATACCACCTATCCATATTACAATTAATTACAATGTTACTTCTAAGTTGTGGTTGAGGGTGTATATACAATGTAAGTCAATGATGGTTGCTTATAGGTAGACTGCTCATTCTGGTTCCTCACTGGGATCAGCACACATCATCTACAAAGGGGATCCAGGTTTCCCCAAAACTGCAAAAAGCCACTCCCTTACTTATTAGGCCAGTGCTAACAAAAAGGGGCCTTAGGCCTGTCCCAACCAACACACACACTCTTTGTGCCATGATCCAAGGACACCATAAATACTAGAGCAACATCTTGCCACTGCATACCTATATTAGTAAAACTCAACACACCAGAACACCTCAACCTGTTTGTATTTCTAGATAAAACGTGTCTTTAATTTGCTCAATCTTCCTTCTAAGTGCATAATCATTACCTAGAATTGTTCACATCCATTGAATTTGTAAAGTATCTGTAAAATTTAATTTAATTCACCAAATTTATTACATCAATGTACAAAGTAATTGTTAGGTAATTTTAAACTGATTTTCGTGCTGGTTATTTTTTAAATTACATTCTGTATTACTCAGTATTGCTACATTCATTAAAACTATTACATCTATAGTCGGTTCACGACTGGAAGAGACTTTCTTGAAGCCCTGCTAAAGATCTACATTCAAGCCCATTTCGTATCCTTCCGCCAAAGGTAAACATGGCAGTCACATGCAATGTTTACATTCCACTGTGTGTGTGTGTGTGTGTGTGTGTACATGTGTTCGTACATGTGTTCGTACATGTGTTCGTACATGCGCTCGTACATGCGTTCGTACATGCGTTCGTACATGCGTTCGTACATGTGTTCGTACATGTGTTCGTACCCATTATAAAAGTCATGTATATATTATTAATGGATATTCCACAAGCGTAAAGTTTTTAATCTTGAGAATTTCACACAAAAGAATATGTGATGCAAGCGAAAAACATTTCCTTCTATAAACCCAAAATGTGAGTATTAAAAATTTGATATATATCTTTCTCTTCCTCTCTCCCTCCCTCCCCCTCCCCCTTTTCACTTTGATTACATATTATAGATGTGGCACAATACTTTGCATTGAAATGTGTCAACATACAAGGAGTCCATCCAACAACATAAACATGGCACCGCCAATCTCTCCTAAGCCCCCGAATGGGCGTGCTATCCCGAGGTCAGGAACCGAAGTTCCCCTAACTCTTATAGTGGGTTTACAACAAAAATGCAACCCGATAGACTTTGTTCAAATAATTTAGCCGGCGGTAGGCCACTGTGTTTATGTTTTATTTGGGCTCCAGTCCCGTATGTAATGCTGTTAACCTCTGTTGCTATCTTAATAAATTTTTTTTCCAAACAAATATCTAACTTAAAACTAATATGAAAAGACATTGGTTTCACTGATGTCTAATATTCAAACAATTAAATTGAAACATGTTGCTAAGCAAATGTTTAAAAGAGGAACGAAATAAGTGTGCCACAGATTTTGTAAAGAAATGACAATAACAAATTAAACATAACGAAAAAATGTGGCTCCAGTAAACAAATATTAGAGAGAACTGTTGTTTACAATAATTAGAGACGCTGACAATGGTGTGTCCTAACATCTCCAGTTTGCATTAAGTTAAAACATCCTAAAGGCATAAGCCGCAGTACTTATAAATACTGTTTATTTATTAGTTAGAACATCCTAGACCGACAACAGAAACTGTCTGACATGTAGTGTTCATAGTATATCAGCACCCGTCATGTAAAAAACGTCGTCACTTGGTTGACAGACGTGGTGGGAAGCAGATCGTCACGGCTATATCCATCTACTGAGACTACGTAAACTGTTACGATATGAAGACGGAATCAGTGGTTGAAGACTGGCCATCTGTATCACCTGCTCCATCGACGGGGATGCCACGAATACTTGCTGACTCTGGTAGTCTGTGTCGCTCATCATGGACTGAGTGTAAGTTTTGTGGCAAGGTGTTAACACGAAGCGATAATGCCCGACGTCATGAGGCTAGTAACTGCTTATTTGGCACTTCATACAAGATTTACCAATGTGATAATGGTGACGAGGTGATTACTTACAGTGACAGCTTGAATAAACACAGCAAGATATGCAAAAGTAATGTTTGTTGTTCATCGGGAAGTGAGTGCAAGTACAAGTGCAAGTGTGGCAATACATTTACTAGCAACTGTAATGTCAGACAACATGAAGATTGCAACTGTCCATTCGCCATCGCCTACTACACTTACCCATGTGATAACTTTAGTGTGGTGTATTCGAATAAGTCTATCTTGATGCTCACAGCAGGAAGTGTTCTACACAACAGACATCATAATTGTTTTGTCGAATAAAGTACAAGTTTTTAATGTACTTTTTTTGTTAAGTCTGTAAATTAAAGTTAAAATATACAAATTACTTATGTTATTCATTTATTTTAACGCTTGCTAATATCAAAATGTAAGGGGAAAAACGAATAAAACTGGTGATGGATGTGTATAAATTAAATGTGCTAATCATTTGCCATCAAAGCTAAATTTTTCCTGACCAACATACAAAGAGTATGGCTATGAACAAATACTTGTAAGCAGCTAAGTTATAAGAACTTTAAACATACGTCCATACATGCTCAGTATACCTGATGGAATGGGTATCAATTAAACTTTGAATGCTAATTACAAATTAAATACGAGAACTTGCATAAAATAATGTTTATAGATTCAAGAGTACTCTGTTAATAAAGACATGAGGAGTGTGCAACTAATGTTACTGAATTATATATATATATATATATATATAATATATATATATATATGTGTATATATACATATATATACATTTATTGCAAACTGCTTAGGACACTACTAAAAAAATAAGGATAAATTAAGGTTTTTTCCAGTTCCTAGGTACCTGTGGTTTGCTACAGAATATGTATATATAGACATCTACATACTCTCGGTAAAAGCTCAAAGACTGTTCGGTCTTGGCAGGAATCACTTTGGCTGTAGTCTGGGTGCATGAGTTCGCATCTGCTTGAAAACGAAGCAAGCCGCTGATTGTATGAAATAGAGTGCGGAAAATGTGTGTATTCACGTAGCTTCATGGATTATCCTATCATTTGATGAAAACGCAGTGTTGCTTGTTGACAAAACTTTTGATATAACTGACGGCGTGTATAGATCAAAAGCTCTAGAGGACTGCCATTGGAACCGCTACGAGGCGATGGACGTGGTATGCTATCAACTAGAATCAATAATTTGAATATGCTTGGCAAGACATGTAAAGGTTGTGTTACATCGTCTGAATGGTACGATTGGAATGTTTTAGGGTAGATATGGACTGTGGTAGGTTTTCAGAATTATTGGTAGAAATGGTCTCGCGACATAGTCATGTCTTTGTTTTGTATGATCTGCTTAAGCGACCAGTATGACAATTGGGTATGTTTTATAAGTATTGGGTTTTGAATATTTTCGTAGGAAATAGGCAGGGCAGCTGACCTTGACAAAGCAATCATAAAACAATCCGACATCTAGCAATCGATTCATTTTTAAACAATTAGAATTATTTTATTTAAATTTTTGTTATTTATCATTTGAAAAATGCCCAAATCTTAAAAAAAAAATAAAAAATAAAAAAGTAAAATTTATTGAAAATGTGTTTTTTATTGCAAATTTGGTTTATAAAAGATAAATGATGTAAATTTTACACTTTCCCATAACATTTGGTAACATTTAAAAAAAGAAAAGATACTCGTGGAGTAACGAGGATTTGAATCCACAACCTCTCGAACAAAAGTCGGGTAATCTAACCACTGAACTACTTAAGAAACGA